>NW_010729258.1:446058-461359 GCF_000365185.1 Nelumbo nucifera
GACAGTCTTGGGAATGGGAACAGATGAGAGTAATGATATAAATTTKCAATGAGAAGCAGAAAGGTGAGCAGTAGAAACATAGTGTGAAATGGGGTGAGAAGTACAAGTATGTTTACCTTTCTGCAGAGCAATAGGAAGATCAGGATCTGAAGGAGAATGAGCAGTAGCAGGATCTGTCGACAGGGACTGAAGTGGAGGAGGGCTCGATGCACTTCTGCGGGTATACACTTGAGTGATTGGCGGCCTCTCAGTAGTAACAGGCATAGGATGTGCATCYGCAGTAGAAACAGGAGCTACTGGAAGGATGTCCACAACAGGTACAAGAAGGGGAACCACAGAGGGAGAGGAAGAGACCCCAGCATCTGAGAAGAACGGAATTGATTCAAAGAAGGTGACATCAGAGCACACAAACGAGCACACAAACGATTTATGAGATTTAGGGTTATAACACTTATACCCTTTCTGAGTCCTTGAGTAGCCAAGAAAGATACACTTAGTAGCTCGAGCATCTAGCTTGTCTACCCCAGGCCCCAAGTGTTGAACAAAACAAACACAGCCAAAGACTATTGGGGTAAGAGGAAATGGAGAYAAAGTGGGAAACAACACGGAGAAAGGGGATTGACTTCCAAGGATTGACATGGGCATCCGATTGATCAGAAAACAAGATGTGAGAACAGCATCACTCCAAAAATACTTTGGGACATTCATATTAATCATCAAGGAACGAGCAGTTTCAAGAAGATGTCAATTTTTCCGTCAGCTACACCGTTCTGTTGTGGGGTGTAGGCACAAGAAGTTTGATGAATGATCCCATGATGTTCTAGGTATTGCTGAAATGGTGAGGAGTTGTATTCTTTGGCATTATCRRAGHGAAGAATTTTAATATGAACACCAAATTGAGTGCGTATTTCAGCATAAAATTTTTGAAAAATAGGGAACAACTCACTATGATCTTTCATAAGATAAATCTATGTCATCTTTGAAAAGTCATCAACAAAGATTACAAAATACTTATACACATTGTATGACACCACTTTAATTGGACCCCATACATCAGAATGAACTAAAGAAAAAGGACTTGAGACACGACTATCAACTCTTGGATTAAATGAGACTCTATGATGTTTACCCAATTGACATGACTCACAATCTAAYGATGAAAGATGACTCAAGGAWGGAACCARTAACTTCAAGGCCYTGAGAGAAGGATGACCAAGTCTGCAGTGCCATTGAAGAGGAGTAAGAGATGACTGAAAAGCTACTRGAGGACCACCACCATCAAGGTAATATAATCCACCTGCTTCATGCCCTCCACCAATCTTCCTCCCCGTCTTGAGATCCTAAAACACACAAGAAGAAGGATAGAAGGTTACAGAACAATTAAGAGACTTGGTTAATCTGCTAACAGACATAAGGTTAAAAGGGAACTTAGGGACATATAAAACAGATGATAAAGACAAGGAGGAGAGATTAACATCACCAACACCACAGATAGGAGATGTAGAACCATTAGCAAGTGTAACTGTTTGAAATGTGGAGGAGTGGGAAAGGGAAGAAAATACATCATGAGTCCCAGACATATGGTCCGAGGCCCCGGAGTCAATGATCTAGTGTGAGGCTTTGGAAGCTAAACAAGCCATACCTAAATGGGCAAGTGTAGCAGAGTTCTGCTGAGATGTTTGAATGAACTACTCATATACTGCACATGGTACACTCACCATTTCTTTCTTAGAAGCACAGGTAGATGTGGAGGGGATTGTGTCAGTTTGCTGACTTTCAGTAATTGTGTCACTACCCTTAGTCATAGCATGGTTAGCCCAAGTGTTGGGTGGACCATGCAAATCATAGCAGAAATTAACTGTGTGCCCCTCTAAACCACAATGTGTACACYTTCTCTGAGTATTACTCCTTCCTCTTCCTCGGGCTCCCCCTGAGTCCTGGCCTCCAGTCCGACCACTGGCCCTGCTAAACATGTGACCACCACGGTTGCTTGGGAGTCCACTCCTGACACCACCACTTCTATTTCCACGACCACCCCCTTTAGTCACTACCAAACCAGATCTGTCAGAGAGAAGAATGTTCTACCGACTCAATGGATGTCCTCTTAAGACGAGCAAAAACTTCTTCAAGTGAGGGAAGAGCAGATCCTCCCAATATTTGTGCTCTGACAGGCTCATACTCAGCCTTCAACCCCACAAGAAACCTTGTCACATCAAGCTGCTCACGTTGTTGTTGTTGGATCTGAACATCTGATGTTAGAGGATGATACAYATTGAGCTCATTACGAATGTTCCTCAAACTTGCATAGTACTCTTCTAAGCTTTGACTCCCTTGCTTCAAATTGAAGTACTCTTGGTACAACTGATACACCCTAGTTGTATTGTCTTGTCCAGAGTACAACTTCTTAGCATGATCCCAGATTTCCTTAACTGTATCTAGGAACATGAAGTTCACACTAATCTTTTGTTCCATGCTGTTCCAGAGCCATGCCATTATCTGTGCATCTTCTTGTTCCCAGTCACTGAACCCAGGGGAATCCCAGAGGGAGGTTTCTCCTCTCTTACATGTTTTACCTTCCTCTAGGCCTTCAAGAACACCTCCACAGATTTTGCCCATGGTACATAATTCTCACCATTCAACTTGAWGGATGTCATTTGAACACTTAGATTGTCTGGAGAAAGCATGACAACTGTTTTGTTATCATTCCCATTTTCAAATGAAGCCATCTTAATTATTCCACCTTCAAATATACAACACAACCTCACACTCTTTCACAATGCTTATCTCACTTATAACACCACCAACTCCAGCTTCTTTAAATACACATTACACACCACACACTAAGGCTGAAATCACTCAATCTTCACATCAAACACCTAGGCTGCACATTGCAGAACCATTCACCATCAACACACTAAGACTGAAATCACTCAGTCTTCACATCAAACACCTAGGCTGCACACTGCAGAACCATTCACCATCAACACACTAAGACTGAAATCACTCAGTCTTCACATCAAACACTTGGGCTGCACACTGCAGAACTGATTACACACAAGGTCCAGGAGATCRACTTTTAAATATTTAGAAACATAGATACACCAATCACCACGACACAACCACCACTAATCTACTGCTGTTGTGAACTTCGGCAGTCGACAACTCTTCTTTCAGCATACATATGAAGAAAAATGCAGAGGAACACAGCTGAAATGCATATCAGTCACACCGAGCATCACCACAACCAACTTTTGAAGCAAAAAGAACATTCACAGTCCCTTACTTGGACAAACAACAATAGTGTTCATACCTGTCCACATTCAKCCCTCTTCGATACTGAATAGAGGGTTTATATTACCACTTCAACGACCACAACAGCAACGACCGGAGGCATTCTCACCTCCAGGCCCACAAAACGACAGCTCCTTTAAAGCCCCTTATCGAACCTCCACTCAGGTCAGTCGAAAAAGAAGAAGATGACTGTGAAAGTTGGCGGCGAACCCAGAAAGAGAACAGCAGCAAGAAAGAAATGAGGATACAATCTTACAGCTCTGATACCATGTAAATAAACCCTAGCAGATTCTAGGTCGAAGTAGAGAAGAAGAAAGAAAAGAGAAAGAAGAAGAAGAAGAAGAAGAGAAAGAGAGTTCGGCCAGACTAGAAGAGAGTAAAAATCACACTCCCCTAGCAGACCCACTTGTATTTATTAAAAAACATAGAGTTACAAGAAAGACCATTTTGTCCCTCATAGAAGATGGGACACATAACTTAAACTCAGATATAATAGACCTTTCACTCTCAAGCAGATAATCCAGAATGACCAAAATACCCTTGACTCGAGCATTCTAATACTTATTACTATGAAACCTAGGGAACTACCCTAGGATTTATATTTTTTTATTTTAAAAAATTCATTGCCTAAGCAATGCCGATGTGCCTGCCTAGGCAACTAGGTGACAAAACACTCCCTTATCGCCTAGCTTCGCCCTAGCACCTTGAAAACTATTGGAGTGGAATAGAGAACTTTGGAAGAATAGAAGAAGGTAAGCATAATCTAATGTCTCAAACTGAAGAATTGGATGAGGTAGAAAACTAGAGAAACATTAAAGTGGAAGAAAAAGGGATTACGATGGAAGTTGAAAAAGAGTTGCAAGAACTCCTTTACAAGGAGGAAATTTTTGGAGACAAAAATCAATGCATAAATGGATTAAGAAAGGGGATGGGAATCCAAAATTCTTCCATGTTTTGTCCAATGGTAGAAGAAGTAAGAACATTCTGTCTAGGTTGGAGATAAACGAGGAACTAATCTCAAATTCAGAAGAGAAAACTGAGATTTGAGTGGACCATTTCAAATCCATTTACAGGGTGAAAAAATGCAATTAAAAGTGTTAGAGGTTATTATTAGGTGACAAGGCAGCAAGATGGTTAGAAAGGGACTTTGAGAAAGATGAAATAAAAAGGCAATCTTTTCTATGGATTGATCTAAAGCCCTAAGACCGGATGGATTTACAATGGCATTCTATTAGGATTATTGGGAACTGCCGAAAAATGAGTTAGTGAAGCATTTAAGGGATTCTCAAATAAACATATCATCAGCATTAGAGTCATGCAACCTTTCTAAACTTAATCCCGAAAAAACTTAATGAAAGTCAACCTAAATACTTCTGACCCCTAACTTAGGTGACCAATATATACAAAATAATAGCTAAGATACTATCTTGAAAGATTAAAGCAATACTTCTCTCACCAGCTAACTTTAAGGAACTAAAAATTGATTAAATCCAAATAGCAAATGAATGTGCAAAGCAAATGAAGAGATCTAGAAAGGAAGGCTCTTCTTACAAATTGGACTTTTTCCAAGTATATGACAGGGTGGATTGGACTTTCCTACTAGGGGTGATAAAAAATCATGGATTTGGGGAGAGATGGTGCAATTGGGTGCTTGGGTGCCTCCATTCTTGTCATTATTCCATCCTCGTTAATGGAGTGGTGAAAGATTTCTTTCCAACCAATACAGTGTTAAGGTAGGGTGATGCCCTTTGACCTTTCCGTTATACTCTAATAGCTAATATTTGTACTAGACTCCTCTCTAAAGCAAGGTGTGGAGAGTGGGCAAAAACAATATTCTAGTCACTCACCACCAATTTGCAAATGATATTATAATTTTTGGTGAAGGGGATGTGTGAATGATTCAATTAACACTAGTTCAATCTTAGGTCTGAGATAGGTAAGAAGGAAAGAAGAGGAGAAAGGGTTCAGTCTGAGAAGAGGAAAAGTCACACTTTCTCAGCCAACCAACTTTATATTTACACTCTTTGTATTAGATTACAAAAGACAAATCTGTCCCTCATTAAATATGGAACACACAACTTAAACCCAAACAAAATAGACAACTCAACCTTAATAAGATAGACAAATGACTTAACTACCCTTGTACTAACGACTCTAACACTCCCCCTCAAACTGGAGAGTATATATCATATAGTCCCAGCTTGTTACATATGTAATCCACTCTTCCCCGATTCAACCATTTTGTAAACAAATCTGCCCACTAATTTCCTAAACTCACATGAGTTGTATTTATAACTCCACTCATCACCTTTTCTCTTACAAAGTGGCAATCAACTTCAATATGCTTTGTTCTCTCGTAAAAGATTGGATTAGAAGAAATGTAGACAACAGCTTGGTTATTGCAATACAACCTCATGGGTTTAGCAACTGAGAACTCCATTGCAGTACAACTCACACTAGTTCACATGTAGTATAAGCCATGGCCCTGAATTCAACTTCAGCGCTGCTTCTTGCTACCAAAGTTTGTTTATTGCTCTTCTAAGTTACCAGATTGCCACCAAGGAAGGTACAATACCCTGTAGTGGATCTCCTGTCAAACACAGATCTGGCCCAATCAGCATTTGTATACCCCTCTATCTCACGAGTTCCTCCACTATTGTATAATAGTCCACAACCTAGAGCACCCTTCAAGTACCTAACAATTCTTAGAACTACCTCCCAATGTGGAACTTGATGATGTTGCATAAACTGACTCAACATTCTTACTGCAAATGATATAGCTGGTCGAGTAATAGTTAGGTACTTTAATTTACCCACCAACCTCCTGTACCTTCCAAGATCATCAAACTCTTCACTTGCATCAATACTCAACTTGACATTTGGTTCCATGGGTGTTTCAACTGGTTTGGCACCCAACAACCCAGTTCCTTCAAGTAAATTAAGGACATACTTTCTTTGGCACAAATTAATACTATACCTTGACCTTGCAACTTCTAGTCCTAACAAATATTTCAGTTTACCCAAATCTTTTGTGTGGAAGTGATTATGTAGAAAGTTATACGACCTATCAATCCCATTGCAATCACTACCAATTATGACAATATCATCCACATACACCACTAACAAAATCTTCCCAACTTCTTATTCATAACTAAACACAGAATGGTCTACCGGGCACTATTTCATGCCAAAGTCCCTCACTACTTCACTAAATTTGCCAAACCATGCATGTGGAGATTGTTTCAGCCCATAAATTGCCTTCTTAAGTCTGCAAATCTTACCATCCTCCCTCTGAGCAACAAACTCTTGTGGTTGCTCCATATATACTTCCTTAACAAGATCACTATGTAAGAATGCATTTTTTATGTCAAGATGAAAGTGGGGCCAATCATACATTGCTGCTAAAGAAATCAACACCCGAACTTAACCAATCTTAGCCATAGGAGAAAATGTCTCTGTATAGTCAACACCATCTAGTTGAGAATAGCCTTTGGCCACTAACCTACCTTTCAACAGCTCCACACTAACATCTGGAAGATATTTTACTATGTATACACACTTACATCCAACAACATGTTTACTAGAAGGAAGAGGGCAAAATTCCCACGTGCAATTGTGTGCCAATGTAGACAAATCATCTTTCGTTGCTTGTCACCACCCTAGAGAGGTAATGGTTTCTTGGACATTCTTAGGAATGGAAATAGATGATAACAAAGATAAAAACTATCGATAGGAAGTAGAAAGGTGAGCAACAAAAATATAATGGGAAATAGGATGAAATGTACAACTATATTTACCTTTCCGCAATGCAATAGGAAGATCAAGGTCAAAAGGATGAGGTACAACAATAGGATCCGTCGACGAGGGCTGAACTGGAGGAGGGGCCGGTGCTCTTCTATGAGTATACACTTGTGTGATTGGTGGCCTTTTAGTATTAATCTGCATTGGAGGAGATGGCTAAGACACAACAAGAACCGTAAGAAGGGGTCCTCAACTAGAACTAGAAAAGGAAACAAAGGAGAAGGAGGAACATCATAACTAGAAAAGAATGGAACAGACTCAAAGAAAGTGACACCAAAACACACAAAGAACCGATGAGAGCTAGGGTTGTAACACTTATACCCTTTCTAGGTTCTAGAGTAGCCAATAAAGATGCATTTTGTAGCACATGCATCTAACTTGTCCAACCTAGGCCCTAAATTCTGAACAAAACAAACACAACCAAAGACTTTGGGAGTAAGAAGGAATAAAGAAAGAGTAGAGAACAAGACTAAGAAAGGAAACTGACTTCCAAGGATAGACATGGGCATTCAATGATGAGAAAACATTATGTAAGGACATCATCACTCCTAAAACTCTTTGGAACATTCATATCAAGCATAATAGATCAAGCAATTTCAAGTAAGTGACAGTTCTTTCGTAGCCATGCCATTTTTTTGTGTGGTATAAGAACAAGAAGTTTGGTGAATTACCCCATGGTACTCTAATATTGCTGAAATGGTGTTAAGGTGTATTCTTTTGCATTGTCTAAGCGAAGAATTTTAATATGAACACCCAATTGGGTACAAATTTCAGCATGAAATTTTTGGGAAATGGAGAACAAATCCTTGAATAATCATCAACAAAAATTACAAAGCACTTGTACCCATTGTACAATACTACTTTATTTGGACCCCAAACATCTGAATGAACTAAAGAAAAATGACTCAAAGAACGACTATCAGTTCTAGGACTAAAAGAGACTCTCTAGTGTTTCCCAAGATGACACGACTCATAATCCAACGATGGAAGATGACTTAAAGACGGAACCAATAACTTCGTGGCTTTGAACAACAGATGACCAAGTCTGCAATGTCATTGGAGAAAAGTAAGAGAAGACTGAAGAGCAACTTTTGGACCACCACCATTAAGGTAATACAATCCACCTGCCTCATGCCCTCCACCAATCTTCATCCCCGTCTTGATATCCTGAAACACACAAGAAGAGTGATAAACGGTTATAAAACAATTAAGTGACTTGATTAATCTGCTAACAGACATAAGGTTAAAGGGAATTTTGGGTACATATAATACAGAGAAAAAAAACTGAGTTCTAGTATTTTCTAGTGCTCTGATACCATGTGAATGATTCAGTTAACACTAGTACAATCTTAGGTCTGAGATAGGTAAAAAGTCACACTCTATTAGCCGACCCACTTTATATTTATACTCTTTGTATTAGATTACAAAGACAAATCTGTCCCTCATTAAGTATGGGACACACAACTTAAACCTAGACAAAATAGACAACTCAACCTTAATTAGAAAGACAAATGACTTAATGCCCTTGTACTGTCAACTCTAACAGGATGTTAGTGGAAAAAATTTAGTATAATTTCTCACATAACATGATTCACTCAATTGGCCAATTAAACTAATAACTACGCTTTTTGATATTTGGGTAAGTCCCATTTAATAAATCATGTAGACATTCCTTTAATTACATCTTTGCTAGGGGCAGAGAAAACCTCTTGATTCCAGCTTAGAAGTACTAAGCAAAACAAAGTAAAATTTCACTATAGAATTTTCAAAATTTTGGTGTATATTCCCTCTTTATTTGAGAGGAAACCAGAAAATATAAATAAATAAAATGTCTCTATACAAAACAATCAAGAAGGGACCATAATTAGCCAAATTTCATGAATAGGGTTGTAGATGGCCTTTGAATAATGATTTTATGTATTATCATGGTGTGAGGAACCATAATCAACCAAGTTTTATAAACTAAGTTGTAAACGATTTTCTCCCTCACATAAAGTCATGATTCCATGGGTTAAAGTGGAGAAAAAAGGAGTAAGGAACCATACTCAACCAAGTTTCATGGACAAGGATATAGATGGTCGTCTCCTTACATATAAAATAGTGATTTTATGAGTTAAGATGGAACAAGGAACCATAATCAGCCAAGGCTCATGCACAAGGCTATAGATGGTTATCTCTTGACTAGTATTCCAATCTGAGGCAAGGAAAGAAAGAAAGAAAGAAAGAAAGAGAGAAAGGGGTCTAAGAACAATTTTAATGGGCACCAATTTAAAATAAACCTTATTAATGGGCCTAAGAAGGCTTCCATTATTTAATCACTTGTAAATAAATGTGGTTCCACTCTCACGAGGCCCAAGAGCAATTTTGAGACAAGTGGTCCCAACTTTTTAGAGTGTTGGGCAGTAGGATTTTATTAGATAGTCTAAACATAAATGAGACTTGAGAAAAAGTTGTTAGAGGTATAATATAGTAGGGAACATAGGTCTATTGCCTTTCAACACTATTTTACCTCAAGTTTCTCTAAAAACAAGAGGAACAAACAAAAAAAGAACTTTAAACACTGTTGTCTCCCAAGAGAAAAGGAACAAGTGTATCACTTCAATTTTAGTTTCCTGTTGTATCATGTCATTCAAAATACATATGATTTGGCATCACTACCATTCAAGAGGTGAAAACAACTTTCTCTACTCTTCTAATATAGAATTCTTTTTTCCCTAGGGTGCTTGAAGATTTAATAAGATGATATGCATCTTAACACATGGCTTAATCCACCCAACCCATGCTTGACCAGTCGAACTTCAAACCTTGACATTCAATATGGATGTATCAAACTCTAGTCAAATACCAATTTTCAGAAGAATTTGTGTTAGTTATCTTAGAGAAAAAAATATGTGGATATCCAACAAGATAATTAGGTCCTAAAGGTTTTCAATCATCATTAGATTTATTACATGTTTTTTCATACTAATTTATTTTTTATCTTAGAAAAAGGGTTACAAGGATATCTCACAAAACAATTAGATCCTTAAGGGTTCCAAGCTCCTCTGGAATTGGTCCCGACAATGAATTAAAAGCAACGGCCCTGGTAAAATTGAAATATATGTCACTAACATACCAAAAGGAACAATGATAATCATTGTATATACCATTCCAGAATAAACAATAAAATACAGATAGGTGGCAACACTTAGAATTGGTGCATATATGTGAAACAAAAAACAATGTGGAAAAGCAATATTAAGTCTAGAGTATGTATGGTTATGACAGTCACAAAGAAAGATACGTGAATGGTGAATAGAAATAAAAAAGAAAGGTTCAATAACTTTACATTAGACATATTAAAAGTTACACTTTTGATAAAAATAAACATATTCGAAGCTAACAAAAATAATCTATTGATGCCTACCGAAGGTCTAATACAAAATGATCCTTCGTTCCCTAGTTATTGGTTATGGCCAAAAAATTGTAAAGCAATGGTATCTGTTTTCCAAGGAGAAGAAGTGAAGAAGAGAAGAAGAGGAGAGGAGAAGAAGAGAAGAGAAGAAAAAAATGTGAGAGAGGCAAAAGGAGTGCTAGCGGCACCAGCTATTCTATTTATATATTAGGGCAATCATACATAACATCAAAGGAAGAAAAAAAGACTAGAATACCCTACGGGTACAAAGCTAACATAATACACCACTCCACCTCAAGTTGGAGTGTAGATGTCAATCATCCCCAACTTGTCACAAAGATCATAACGCCACAAGGAATTCAATCCTTTGGTAAAAAAATCTGCAAATTGTTCTTCAGTACTAACATAAGGAGTGCACACTTCTCCTTTCTCTAGTTTCTCCCTAATAAAGTGTTTATCTACCTCAATATGCATGGTTCTGTCATGGAGCACTAGATTGGCTGCAACATTGATGGCAGCCTTATTATCACAATAGAGTGACATAGGACCAACAAGAGGAAAACCCAATTCTCCTAGCAGATTTGTAATCCACAAGAGTTGAACAACACCATGAGCCATGTCCCTATACTCTACTTCTGCACCAGATCTAGCCACCACAGTTTGTTTCTTACTTCTCCAAGTAACAAGGTTTTAACCTACAAAGGTACAATAACCACTAGTAGATTTCTTGTCATCCATTGAACCAGCCCAATTAGCATCAATATAAACTTCAACTTTAAAGAAGAGACCAGTCCCAGGGAATTTTTTTAGGTACCTAAGAACTCTATCTGCTGCCTCAAGGTGTGCAGTCTTGGGGGCATGCATAAACTGATTGAGGACTCCCATGGCATATGCAATATCAGGCCTAGTGATGTAGGACCAGCTCAATTCTAGTCCTTAGAGAATGTTGAATGGTCCACTTGATCAAAGTTTTATGGTTGTTGATGGCTGTAATGGTTTCTTTAAGGAATAAGAGAGAACATAGGGGGAGAAAGAAGAGAGAAATGACCTCAAATCACTCACAAGGTGCCTAGAATCACTCTAGGGCATGAGAATCACTCACCATAGCTAGCATAAGCTGAAGAAAACTCAATATAATTCATTGTCTTTGTGTAAAACGTCCTTACATATTTATAGACTCTTAACTCATAATAATCCTATGGAGTCAAACTGTTAGACTCATAATAATCTTAGGAGTCGAACTGTTAGACTCAATAATCCTAGTATGACTGAAATTAAGTTGTCATGTCCTATTTCAATTTAAAGAAGACCCAATAACTTTAATCCTACTTATGCAATGACTTTGAAATTTTAAACATAAACAATTTATAAGTATACAAATTAAACTCTATCAATGGACTCCACAAAAAATGCAAAATGACAAAAATACCCCTACTATCCAAAAATACAAAAATACAAATTTTCGAACAAGTCTTTGGTACTATTTTGCATCCTTTATGGGCTCATCACTACAGTCCCCGAGTTAGTGCTTCACACTGTCAACTGGTTTGGCACCTAGTTTCCCAATGTCCTTGAGAAGGTCAAGAGTATACTTCCTTTGGGAGATGAAGATGCCCTGTTGAGAGCAGGAAACCTCAATTCCAAGTAACTCTCCAAAATCCTTCACTTCAAACAATGTGGCCAATAACTTCTTCAACCTCTGTATCTCTAAGACCCAATAACCAGTGATAACAATGTCATCCACATAGACTATTAAAGCTGCAATTTTCCCTTGTTCTTTCTTCACAAAGAATGTGTGGTCAGTTTGGCATTGTTTGAAGCCCATATATTGAACCGCATGGTGAAATCTACTAAACCAAGCCCTAGGAGATTGTTTCAACCCATACAATGACTTCTTCAACTTGCAAACTTTTTGCTCATTACCTTTTCCACAGAAACCAGGAGGTTGGTTCATCTACAGTTCCTCTAAATCACCATTCAAGAAAGCACTTTTAATGTCTAATTGATGGACTTCCCAATCTAGACTTGCTGCAAGAGAGAGGACTTGAATAATAGAGTTCATCTTTGCTAACAAGGGTAAAGGTTTCCACATAATCAACCCCATACACTTGAGTAACCTTTTGCCACCAAGCATGCTTTGTACCTCTTAGCTATGTCATCTGCCTTGTGTTTCACTGAAAACACCCATTTGCACCCCATAGGTTCTTTCCTTCAGGAATATCTACTAACTCGCACATGCCATTTTTATGTAAGGCATCAATTTCCTCCTTTATAGAATTTGTCCATTTAGGAACTGACAAAGCTTCTGCACCACGTATAGGAATGGGAACACTCAATGGCTGAAAGGAAGGCACGGAAAGATGGTGAAATATTCTCATAGGATAAAAAAAAATTAGCCAGTAGAGAGACAGGGCCGAATGGGCCCTAGTATCCACTCTTTTATTTTTTGTAGTGTGTTACTTATTTGTTTGTTAATGGACCTATTAATTCTTTTTTTATAAGCTTGCTTTAAGTTTTGCTTAGCTGGTCACCCACTTAAGGGCATACTTGTAATAATCTTAGTGAAATGAAGATTAACAAAAGGATTAGAGAGGGGAGAGAGGATATAATCGAACTCTTCTTCTCCTTCATCTTCTTTTCTCCATCTTCTTCCGTTGTACTGCTGTCTTCTACCTATCTACCACTTTTCTCTCTAATTTTCATTAAGTTTATATCATTTTTAGAGGATTGATTTACTTCTTGGTATCAAAGCAAGTTTCTCCCTTCTCTTTTTTTTCTTTTTCTCTTTCCCTATACACCCTTCGATTAGGAGAGTGTATAGAGAGATAAGTTCCCTATAGTTCAGTGGATCTTTTGCCTAGTTGGTAGAGGGTTTGGAGAGTTGAAGTCTAGACAAAAACTGCCAAGAAGTGATGCTGTATTTTTTTCTGCTCAAAACCCTAGCCGATTAGAGAGTTTTGAAGTCACAGGTAAAGGAGAAGCTTTTGGTGTGGCGCTCAGTGCTTGGGAGGTATATTTTGACTTCTAGAAGTGTGCGGTTAAGTCCTAAAAGAGGTTGGGAAGCTCTGGTAGGAGCGGCTGCATCTTCTCTCTTTCTCCCCAACAGCCGAGTGCAGTGAAACCCTAGTTGTCAAGTATCTGGGTACTGTTTTATCTTTGTGAATAAACCCTAGTTGTTTCTAGGTCAAAGTAGAGAAGAAGAAAGAAGAAAGAAGAAGAAGGAGAGGAGAAAAGTGTTCGGCCAGACTAGAAGAGAGGATGTTCAAAAGTCACTCTCCTAGCCGACCCACTTGACTTTTATTCATAAAACTTAAGTTACAAGAAAGACAATTTTGTCCCTCATAGAAGATGGGACACATAACTTAAACTCAGATACAATAGACATTTCACTTTCAATAAGATACACCAGAATGACCAAAATACCCCTGACTCGAGCATTCTAACACTCCCCCTCAAGCTGGAGAGTATATATCATATTGTCCCACCTTGTTACAAATGTAATCTATTCTTCCCCGAGACAATCCTTTTGTGAAGAGATCTGCCCACTGATTTCCTGAGCTCACATGAGATGTAGTTATTACCCCACTTATCACTTTCTCTCTCACAAAGTGACAATTCACCTCAATATGTTTAGTTCTTTCATGGAAGACATGATTGGATGAGATGTGAACAGCAGTTTGGTTATCACAATATAGTTTCATGGGTTTGTCAATTGAGAATCCCATCTCCTGTAGTAGGTTCTTCAGCCATACTATTTCACATGTGGTATGGGCCATAGCCCTGTACTCTGTTTCCGCACTACTTCTTGCCACCACTGTTTGCTTCTTGCTCTTCCAAATTACAAAATTGCCACCCAGGAAGGTACAATACCCTGTGGTTGATCTCCTGTCTAATATAGAGCCAGCCCAATCAACATCTGTGTACCCTACTATCTCAAGAGTTCCTCCCTTTTGGTATAACAAATCACGACCTGGAGCACCCTTTGAAGGGATGAGAGATCCATCCCATGGACGCCCAAAGATTGTGGAATAAGGGGGCGAATTTCAAAAATTTTTCTCTCCCTTCAACTGRGAATCRCATTCCCTATTTAGAAAATCATATTTTCAATGATCATTCTTGAACCATAAACTGAACCAGATCTGAACCAAAAGGAGTAAAAGAGGATTGTACCTGATCCGGAGAAATAGTATCTCCCAACGAAGGTGTTCACGCCCAAGGAAGGATCCAAAGACTACTCCCACTGAAGATGACGCAGTGTAGGATGGAGCAGAATCAGCAGTGTTCTTCTCCAAGAACTCTGTCCTTTGCAAGAATCAGCAGGATGGCACGTGAGCATAGTTTCCTTTCAATCCTGTCTCAAAGAACTGATGTCAAGATCCAATCTTGACTTCTCCCACAACTGGAGATCGAACTGGCAAACAGGGTGACTAGAACAAGGAGGCGGCAAGAGAGTATTCGCAGGGTGCAGAATTCTCTTTTCTTGATTTCAGCACTGAAGAAAATCTGATGTGTGTCTCCTAAAGGCTGTCGCCCCCTTTCTACTTTTTGTTAACCTAGAAAGATCAGCTCCTAATCTCATTAAGAGCTGCTTATCCAAATCATATTTGGATCAGCCTTCTCTTCAGGTGATAAGGATAAACCCTTATCTTATCTGTAGATTAGATTAGCTTTCTCCTAATCTCATTAGAAGGTTTGTACATCTGAATCACATCCAGATATGGACTCTTTGAGTGGATAGGGTCAAGACCCTATCCTATCTGCTAATCCATCTCAGAATTCGCCCCATTATTAACTAAATAAATAGCCCAGTTCGAA
>NW_010729258.1:475433-499983 GCF_000365185.1 Nelumbo nucifera
AGGGAATACAAGTGTACAAGAAAAGGCCACGTCAGCCTTTAAGTAATGTAACTGACAGCCAAGCACTAGAACAAACTAAATAACAAACTGGACAAGTGGAGAGGCTGATATAACAAAATTGTAACAGAAGTGTATAAATAAGGAAAGGAAGCCAGAAGAGGAATTATTGATTTTGGGAATACAATCTCTCTCTCTCTCTCTTTTTCTTTCTTCTTTCTCTCTCTCATTCAGGAGGCAGGCTTCCTCAAAAAGTCCTTGAGTTAGGCAGTTCCTAACATATACATGTATATATACATATATATGTATATACATACTATATCTATCTATCTATCTATATAAAAGTTTCTTTGGATTTATATCTTGATCCCTGCAATTTGAAGTCAACACTTAGGTCCTTGGGCTATCCAATATCTATCCAAGTGCCCAAGGTAACTAAAGATCCTAAAATGAGGCCTTGACCTAATGAAGCCTCAAGATGGGGAATGTTGGAATTGGACTTGTTACCTTAATCTTAAAGTCTGCCCTAACAAAATATATATTATGGCCATTTTTTATATTACCATTTTGTTTTCTCAGAAAAAGTGTTCAATTCAGTCACATGTCTCAACGTGGGTGCTCCCAAATTCTTTACCACTTACATGTAGTATTTAAAAATTCTTTACCAAACATGATTGCGGTGCATCAACATCTCTCATAATTCTGGTTAATTGGATTAAATTTTGATTTTTCCTTTACATATTTAAAAATTAATAAGAGTAAACTTTCAAAGGAGGAATACTAGTAAATAACAAGGTTATGCAACTCTTGAATACTGATAAATAACAAGTTTTCAGGAAGAAGTTTTACTTACAATATTTTCAATTTAGTTAATCTGGCAAGAAATGCTGGCAGGGGACCTGTTAAGTAATTTTTATCTAACTTCCTGCAAAAAGATTAATTACACTTATTAGAATTAGTAGTAAAGTTCTTTTTTTATCAGCAACAGAATCATTAGTAATAAAGTTCTTTTTTATCAGCAACAGAAGCATTAGTAGAAAAGTTTCTTTATTACATGTTAACACTTCATTTAAATGTGTGGATTTAAGATTGTATAGCATTATTCTGCAGAGTCCATTGTGGAGAGCATTGATGTATTCTAATATTATAGCACCTGCTGTATTGTATCTTGCAATCCTTTTGGTCCATAAAGGCTTTCTTGTATAACCCTTAAGCACATACAGGCTTACTTGTAAATATTCAAAATATAATAAAGGCTCTTTTTGGGTGAGGGTCGAATTCATTCTTTGACACCCCTGGAACCTGGTGTTAGACTATCTACTGTTCATCTTATTGACGTGGTAATCAGAGCAGGTTCTCTGTACCAGCTCTCAGTATCTGATTTCTACTCAAGACTTGAAGGTTACTCTCGAGTTCCCAGATCTGGTTTGAAGTTTCTTTGGAGTGTTTTGATCAGTCAACATCATACTCTGTTCTGTTCTGGACTTCTATGCCAACAGCTTTAGGGTTTTCTTTGGTTCTCTTGTTTGAAGCATCAAGCCTGCATAAAGCTTTGGATTTGGTGTGATGAGCTGTACTGATATCTCCTTGCCTGGTCTGGTGCGAATCAGTTTGGAATGGGTTTTGAGTTCTTCTGGTATTTCTCCTGGAAAAGGATGCCCACCAGGTACGGTTTCTTCGATTTCTCTTGACTGGCTCCTTGGTTCATCTTGAAACTCTTGAGTTGGTGTCGCCCTGACCTACTCTTGATACTATTTGGTTTGGTAAAAGATCCCAATCTGTTTTAGTAAGGTTTTGATCCCTTCTTTGAATTGGTAGGACTGCAATCTCTCTTTCTTGGACTATTAACTTTGAATACTTTGCTAGTTGGACTTGGTTCCTAAGAAATCCTTCTTATGTTGTGGGACTCTTCTTCTTAGTGCGTTGGAAGATCTCAGATCCCTTTTGCTTGAAGATCAGTCATTATTTGTCCAATTGTGGGCTCGGCTTCAATACTGGTAAACTTTTTAGAGACCCATATTGACAATGGAAAGTTGATTTCTTGGATTCTGAGTTCTATAGAAACCCATATTGTTGTTCTTATGAGAAGAATGAGGACTGTGTATTATATCTATGCATATTTGGAGAAGATTTACTATCAATCAAACATTTCAAGGCAATATCAAATTGAATCTGAGGTTTTTGCTTATTGCCAGGGGGACAGAAAAAAACAAGAGTACCATTCTGGATTTCAGGACTTAGGTTGAATAGGAGTTAGTCCATATTGACCCCTCAGATTCTACTGAATGTGTCAAATATTTCAAAAGCACTTTGAGAAGTGAAAGGTAAATCAGTTTCTGATGAAACTCAGACATGAGTATGAAATAATTAGGTCTAGTATGTTGAGCAGAAGGACTCTTCTAGACCTATAGTCGGTGATGGGTGAACTCCTTAGGGAGGAGACTAGACTCTTGACTATTGCAGGACTTGATGGAAAGCGAGCTGATATTGGAGCTGATACTGCTTTCATTGCCCATGGAAATAAGAAAGCAGCCAATAAGGATGCCTCCGAGGTTCAATGCTATGAGTGTAAAGGGTTTGGCCATATTGCTTCACATTGTAAAAATGAAAATGTGTGCACTTATCGTAAACAACATGGTCATATTATTCCAGAATGGTCATATTATTTGTTAAAACGAAAATGTGTGCACTTATCGTAAGCAACATGGTCATATTATTTGGCCAGCTAAAGGTGTTCGAAAAAAAGAATCAATATCATGCTTACCAAGTGACTAAGAGCCAGACTTCTGATATCACCCCTACTAAGTCTGATTCTTCTGCTAAAGGTGAATCATCTGCTTCTATGGATAAAGAGGAAATTCGGCAACTGGTATCTTTTTCTATCTCTTATGCTTTCTCTGCTATTAGCTTATCTGGTGAGTTTTCTAGGTATTGTTCTTCTTCATCTCCTATTTGAATTATTGATTCTGGAGCTACTAATTATATCACTAGAGTCTATTCTAAACTCTCAAACAGCACCTCTAAAACCCATCACGAACATATTGTTGTGAAAAATTGGGCATCATTTCTAGTAATGAATTGTCCCTTGGGCTTTCTCCCTTCTCTTCCCTCTCCCTTACCAAGACCTTCCTTGTCCCAGATCTCACTACAAATTTTATTTCAACTGAACGACTTGTTGATGAAGGTCATATTATTACTTTTCTTCTACGAAGTTTCGGGAAGGGACGTAGACTGGGCCAATGTTTGCATTGGAGTTCAAGAAGCCTCTCACAGCCAAGTCATCTGCTTATTTTAGCTCCTCATCTAATTCCTTTTTTGGTCAAAGAAAAAGTGTTTGGAGCTTATGGCATAAATTCCTTCTTTACAAACATTTGATACTTCATGTGTTTCTTGTTGTTTGAGTAAGGGCCATACTTTGCCTTTTTCTCATAAGTCTAAGCATGCTACTTCTCCATTTGAAATTATACATACTGATGTTTAGACCTCTACTATTACTTCTTGGTTGGGATACAAGTATTTTGTACTATTTATTGATGATTGTACTAGGTACGCCTGGATTTATTTATTTTTTTTCGGCACAGATGTGAAGTCTCCCCAACATTTCGATTATTTCACACCATGGTATGAGTTCGGTTTCAATCTTGTGTACATATCCTCCACTCAGATTCAGGGGGAGAGTACACTAATGGAGGCTTCCTATCTTATTTGAAACCAAATGGGATACAAGTTCAACAAAGTTGTCTAAATACTCCCCAGTAAAATGGAGTGGCCGAGCATAAGAATGGACATGTCCTTAGTGTTGTGAGGACCTTATTACAGGAATCGCATGCTCCCTCTTCCTTTTGGGTGGAGGCAGCTAGTACAATTGTGTTCTTGATGAACTACATTCCTTCTATTCTTTCTAATGTCTCTCCTTTACAGAAGTTGTTTTGTCGTCCACCAAACTTTTCTTCTCTTCATGTGTTTGGTTGTCTATGTTTTGTGCATCTCCCTTCTCATGAGCACTCCAAATTATCTGCTCAATCTACTATGTGTGCCTTTGTGGGTTATAGTCCTAACCATAAGGGATTTCTATGCTATGATCCATTTGTCTAAAATATTTGTATATCTCATAATGTTGTTTTTCTTGAACATATTTCTTTCTTTGCTAGTGTTCTAGATTACATGCTCCTTCGGTTTCTATCTTGTATGAATTTGATTCATAGGACACTTCCTCTTCGATGGCTATGAAGGATCTTCTTATCTTCTCCCACAAGTAGTTGCGTGCACTAGACCCTATTCCTGTGACCCCCCTTCCTGTCGGTTCAGATCATTCCACTATTGTACTTGTAAGTGATACTCCTCTTGTTTCAATTTTCAAATACCCCTCTTGATTCTATTCCTCTTTGTCATTCTACTCACATTTCTAAACCTCCTGACCACTATGGTTTTCCTTCAAACCATAGTTCATTTTCTATAATCTTATACTCTACAAATATTCCTCGTGCCTACCAACAAGTTGGTAGCAACCCTCATTGGAAAGCAGCTATGGATGTAGAGGTCAATGAATTACATGAGAATGGCACTTGGGATCTTGTGCCTAAACCCTTAGATGTTTCTGCTATGGGGAGTCAATGGGTCTACACCATAAAATTGAAATCTAATGGTTCCTTAGACCAATATAAGGCTTGCCTTGTTACCTAGGGGTACATGCAAGAATATGGTATTAATTATAAAGAGGCATTTGCCCCAGTTGCTAAGATTACTATAGTTCATGTTCTTCTGACTCTATCAGTTGTACTCTATCCATCACCTAGACGTGAAGAATGCCTTTCTTCATGGCCAGCTCAAGGAGACAATGTATATGAAACCTTCTCAAGGGTACAATAGCAATCTCTCTCTTGTTTGTAGATTTAAAAAGTCTCTCTATGGTTGAAATAGGCTCCTAGAGCCTAGTTTGAAAAGATCCGTGATGTTATTGTTGTTGCTAGCTATAGCCAAATTTCTTCAGACTATTCACTATTTGTTCGTAGAAGATTTCAAGGCATCACAAGCATCCTTCTATATGTTGATGATATGTTGTTGACAGGGGATGATGATAAAGGAATTAGAGAACTTAAATCTCTACTTCATAGTTCAGTTCATATGAAGGATTTGGGTGCTATCACCTACTTCCTATGACTTGAGGTACAACAAAATGATGAAGGATATTTCATCTGTCAACAAAAGTATGAATCTGATCTTATTAAGTTGGTTGATCTTATCGATGATATGTAAGTTGATACTTCCTTGGAATTGAATGTCAAGTTATCTAAAACAGAGGGTCCATTACTTCCTAATGCCACACTCTATCGACAACTTGTGGGTTCTCTCATTTATCTTACTATGACTCGTCCTGACATCTCCCATGTGGTTCAAGTTGTGAGTCAATTTGTTTCTGCCCTTTGTCAGTCCCATTTAACTATTGTTTATCAAATTATTCCATATATTCATGGCATGTTATCCAGGCTTGTTCTTTTCCTCCTCTCCTATTCAGTTGCAGGCCTATGCTAATGTGAATTGGGCAGGTCATCTTGACACCAGACACTCTACTACAAGGTGGTGCGTCTTCATGGGTGATTCCCTTATTTCTTAGAAATGCAAGAAACAGCAATTCTAAGTCCTCTACAAAAGCAAAGTATAGAGTTATGTCATCTATCTATAGTGAAATTGTTTGGCAACCCCTCTTTGATGATCTCGGTGTTCATCTTCCTACTCTAATTCCTCTTTATGCTGACAACACCAATGCTATCAAGATTGCCTTGAATCCCATTTCTCATGAGAGGACTAAGCATATAGAGGTGGATTGTCACTTTATTCGAAACATGTTTCTTGCTGGGTCTATTTCTCTTCCTCATGTGGCCTCAAATATGCAAACTATTGACATTTTTACCAAGTCCATGACGAGGGCAAGACATATATTTCTTGTGGACAAACTGATGCTTATGACTTCATATCAATTTGAGGGGGAGTGTGGAGAGTTCTGATGTATTCTATATTATAGCCCCTGCCGCATTGTATCCTTTATTACTTCATTTTTTCTCTATCAGCCATATGAGGGCTTTCTTGTAATCCTTTTGGCCCATAAGGGCTTTCTTGTAAATTCATTTAACTCATACGGACTTACTTGTAAATATTCATAATATAATAAAGGCTCTTTGTGGGTGGGGATCGAACTCCTTCTTTGACACCCCTAGAACCTGGTGTTAGACTTTACTGTTCATCTTATTGACATCCACATCACAATTTTGTGCCAATCGGCAACCATTAAAGCCACGCACTTATACAACCATGATAACAATAAAGGAAGAAATTGTTAATCACCATGATAGCCAAAAACACCCCTAGGCTGCATTTGGCATTCCCTATTTTAAGGACTAATCTTAGTCTAGAATGGCAAATGCAACCAGAGTCTAGAATGAAATGCAGCGCTCTGTCCCTTTCCATGCAAGCAGAGATTGAACATAGAACTTCTACCTCTTCCTTGAATTACATTATTCAAAATATGGAATATGATTTGCAGAGAAAAAATCAATCCATGATGGTTCATGTTAAGAGGGTATTTTGAGCATATTTAAAAAGTTCAATTCAATTCAAGCACATGAAATTCTCATCAAAGAAAAGAAAAGAAAGAAGAATTTAACCACATAAAAATTGAAAACGACTTGTAGAAGGGAGAAGAAGAAACCATACAGATATACGAGGTAAGTCAAGTTGAGGAGCTCGTTTGGAATTTCCCCATCCATCCCCATCTCCATTACTTTGCTGGGAAAACAAACAACATGTGAATTTCTCTTTTCATTTTCCCAATGCAGTGGTTGCATATATAACAATAAAAATGACGGTGTGAGAGAGAACACGTACAGGCGTATAATATGACAAGTAGAACCATTGTCGTAATTGCAATCGCATATAATCCCCGCGTTGAATGCTTCATCATCAATGATGCTAGCGTTATTTGCGAGGGCAACACCACTACAGGGATCTCCAGTCGTATACCATTGGTAAGTGGAGTTGGAAGGTTGGGGTGAGATTCTCCATCTTCGCAAAATGGCGTCTAAAGCGCTCACTGTACCACCAGCATCAACCTCATCACTCTAAAAGGTAGATCAGAAAATACATCGAAAGTGTATTGCGGTCTCAATTTCAGGTTTCCTAACATAATTAAAAACCGTACGAACACAAGTGAGAGCACAGGCATGCGGAAAAAAATTGGCTGCCTTTAGTGCACAGCGTGTTGCCGCTTCCAACGAGACCCTCCAATTAGACGACAGTACAACAATTGTCCTGTACACGTGAAGCTTTCTCACATGTATCAAACAAGATTTATTTTCATCTACTTTTTCCTATTATTTTGGAAGGCACTGTTCTTCGTCCCGAACACTCAACCTGTGGCTGTGGTGATACTTTCAATCCTTTTCTCTCTCTCTCTCTCTCCCTCCTTATAGAAAAACAATCAAATTTTCTAATAATAAAAGCCTGCAGGTTAGTATAACTACGACAGGGTGGACATTAAAGCCTACAATCTGGGTATAACTACACTGTGGAGATTGAAGAATATCATCAGCGACTGCTTGAGAACCCATATCGTGAGGTTGGTGCGTGCACATGGAGCCCATGTGGTATTTTGTTTTATTTATTTTTATTGGATAAATTTGTATTAATATATTTTAAATTAATTAATAAAATTATTAAAATTAATAATTTTTATGAGTTTAAGACCTTTATTGTCTATAGTGTACATACTACAAAAATAAAATATCATTTTAAAAATATCAACTATTAACATTACTTAGTAAAAATTAAAATACATTTATCTTTGATTTCCTTAAAATGCTAATTAAAAACATATAAATCCCACTTAAAAATCAAACTTAATAAAGACTAATGAAATAAGAAATTTAAATGCAAAAGAATATTCATTAATAGTTTTAATAATATTATGATTTAAACATGGATTTGATTTATTGCACATAGAACATGTGTTCTAATGTTGTATTTTGTTTTGTTTATTCCTTTTATTTTATTAGATAATTTTGTATTAATGCATTTTTAATTAATTAATTAATAATTTTTGTGAGTTGAAACCTACACTTTGCATAATGCACATACTATATAAAAGACTTATATAAAATAGAGGACCCATTAAAATGATATAAAATAAAAATTAATAAAAGTTTAAAATGTAGAACCCGTTTTATCACTCAAATGAATAATAATAATAATAATAATAATAAAACTTTAGAATATAGAATAATAATGGTCATAATAGTAATATATAATATTAAATTTTAGCACGTTTTTATCTAGCAACTAATAAAAGTTAAGAAATTAATAAAAATTAGTAGTTCATAAATTAAAAAAACTAAAATATAGTTTAATTCTATTTAAAATTTTAAGGATAATTAAAATAAACCATTTGCATTCTAAATAAAAATTAATTAAAATAATAAAACTAATAGACCCAATTAGAAATATCATAAGACTCCAACTTAGGGATAATAATTTATAACTTAGCCCAACCTAATTAAACCTACAAATTTATGGGCTCAAGCAACTATTTTCTTCTAAGCTAGGTCTAGCTTAGATTTACACGAAGCTCACACATAATGCAAATAATAGGGATATAAAATTAATAAAAAATTACTAAAGTTAATAAAAATGTTAAATTTTAGCAAATTTTATCTAGAAACTATTAAAAACTAAGTAATAATAAAAATTAGTATTGATAGGATAATTAAAAATAATGATAAAATGTAATAAATCATTTAAAACTTAGCCTAACCCGACTATTTTCTTTCGAGCTAGGTGTAGCCCAAATCTACACCAAGCTCACACATAATATGGGTTGTAGGTATATAAACAGATTGGACTTCAGCTATATCTGCATCAATATACAATTATGAAATGTCTAGACCCCGTACTAAGTATGAAAATCAATAATGTTAAATTTATATTTATTAATATTTTAAATAATTATTAAAATTTCAAGAAAATATTTATTTCAAAAAATAGTTTTTCAATAATTATTAGAATATGAATAGTTTTCTTTTGTTACGATACATAGAGGGTTAATGATTAACTAAGATTGATAGAATGTAGGCAGAAGTGGTTATGAATAACCAATTTTGCATTTTCTGCATTTTTTAGGAATCGATTGAAAATGGTGGTAGCTGGTTGTGAGCTTTAGCAACAACTTCTCAGAAAATGCCACATGTCTAGCTTTCTAGAAAAATGAGAAGGCCATGTGTCTGAATGATGGGAGGGTTGTAGCCTGGTAGTGGGTTGTGAGCTTTAGCAATAATTTCTCAGAAATTGCCATGTGTCTAACTTTCTAGAAAATGAAAATGCCACTTGTCTAAATGGTAGGGGTTATAGATTAAAAGCCTTCATTTAATATATATATATATATATATATATATAAATGCATATGCATAATATCTATTATGTATATATAGTTTTTTATTAGACGTGGATTTTAATCAAATTGGATGAGGTTAAATCCACATATAATCGAATTATTAATTAGATGCAAGTTTTAACATCCAAATCTAGAATAGTTGGATTCAAAGTCTAACCGGGTATTAAACTTTCAAAGTCCAATGACGATCCCTAGAAAATTGGGCCGAAGCTAAGAAACCCCTAAGCTCAACCTAGAATATATATATATAGTAAATATTATTATATAATATTTAGATAACAAATTTTACATTAACAAATATAAAATGTTATATTTTTTAAATAGATTAAACTTAAATAAAAATTTTAATTTATAAAAAATCATAGTTTTATAATTAGCACAAGCAATTCTATGTAGTTCTAGGCCTAGACAAATATTATTACACTTTAGGTGTGGGTTGGGCTAATCCAAGCAACCTTAAAAACTATTAGGCCAAGTTTGGAAGTGCATATTCGAAAAATAAGTGCTTAAAAACATTTGCTTATTCTAATAAGCACTTATGAGTGTTTGGTGAAAAAGCACTTATTTTAAATAGGGGTAGTATTAGGTATTTTTTAAAATGATAGGCAGGCCAAGATAGGCCAGAAAGGAAATAAGAACTTAAAAATAAGCCCAGAATTTGGGCTTATCCAATAAGAACTTATTTCAGGCTTATTTTTCAAATACAAATGATCCAATAAGCACTCGGTTTGGTTTTTAAAAGAAACACTTATTTCAGGCTTATTTTGCAAATACAAATAAGTGCTTATCTAAAAGTAGTTAAAAAAGCCCAAAAATAATGCATGTATAGGTTGCACTCAGTTTGGTTTAGTCCAATTACAAGTGTCATAGTGTGTGCAACTTTGGTGGGTTGGATCAAGATGAGGATCAATCCGTGTCTAATCCAAAGTCTTAAACCTTGAGTTTAGGCTTAGATTAATTTAATTGTGGCTTAAAAAATTAACTATAGATTAATTTAATTATGACTCTAGCATAATTTTATATATTTACTAATATTTAAGTGATATTTACCAAAAATATGAAACATTTACTCATTAATAAAGTAAAATAAATAAAATAGAACATTGACAAATAAGAAAGCAGTGATATTTTATATATTTAACTGCCATGATTTTACATCAATGCAAATTTATTTGCATTGAAACCAAACACAGCCTAATATTCAAATAAGAAAGCATCCAAAAAGAGTAAAATGGTTAAGATCTAATCAAGACATCTGGGCGTCAAAAAAGATCGAGACACCTTAAAATGATTCAGATCTAAGATTGAACTTTATAGAAGAGCCCATAAATGGGTGAGATCTAATCGCAAATAAATAAGTAATCATCAAGACAGTAAGATCATTTGGTTAAATCTAGCCCAACATGAATGTGAGATTGTGAGGTTAAAGGATTTAAGTCTGTTGCACGAACCAGAGAGAGAGAGATGCAATAGGTACCTTCATTCGGGTCCGTCTTTGGTTGGGCTTCAGATAAATCGACCAGATAGAACAAGAAAATCCATATATGAAGAAAGGCAAACGCTAATGAACGAGGAAGCTTTGATATGGGTTTCATTTTTCCTGTATTCTCTTTGAGCATGAAATGGTGACTGCGAGCAATATAAGAGGGTAAGAGGGAGTGTGTTTCCTGGCACAGAGAGAGAGACCGGAGGAGACTTGACTGTCTGTGTGAGAGAGAGGTTTCCTATATATGGTTGACTTTGAGAATATTTTAACGGAAAAAGACGACTTGACTTTTATTCGCCAATCAAAATTCATCCGTAAAAAACGCTTGTTTTTCATTGGCCAATCAATGAAGGCCTAGACTTTTATAAACAAGAAATTCATAAACACTAAAAATATAATTAAAAAATACAAAAAAATAACAAAAATAATTTTTTAAATTACTCTTATGGTTTAGCTAATTTGCCAACTATATTCCTACTGTCTTCCGCTATCCCTACTCTTTGGGACAATTACAGTGATTGTTAGATCAACTAACATCATTAGAAAAGAGATTATAATGTCTGTTTTGCCCTTAAGTCATTCTCTCTCCCTTTCTCTTCCTCACTGCATCCAATTGAGACGATCCCACACTAGGTGGAGAGCAACCGCATCGGCTTTGCAAGTGACGCTCGCCAGAGTTTGTTCACAAACCTCACACATCCATATTCTATTCTTGGAGTCAACAGAGATATGAATCGAGGCCTGCGGCAGAAGATCACCAAAGTTTCTCCCAAAACCTTCGATGAAGAAACGAGAAAGCGTGCTTTCTTATTCATCTTCATCCCACCGAGAATCCTTCACATTGTATTTAGACTTTTCTATAGCCCTACAGAATCCTTCCTCTTCCTTTGATCTAGTTACATCCCAAGTTTCCCCTACTTTCACTTTTCCTTTGTCAGTCCTCAAGGGCATGATCCTCCCTGACCACTGCAAAGCCCCACACTCTCCCTCCAAGGGGCCTTGTGTGTGTGCCACTATAGGCTCCATCGAATAATTCCTAGGGACCCGGTCAGTATGCTGGTAATTCAATCCAAGAGAAAGGATGAGAAAAGGGTTTGGTGGTGGAAAGTTAATAGGCTTGAGAGGTGGACAGTTTGGTGCTACTAGGAAGGATTGGTTTCCGGGCAAAGGGAAAGAGTCAAGCTGGGCCACTAGATGGCTCGGGACAAAAATCAATAAAGATTCCCTCCCTAGATTCTATGAGGTTAATGGATGAGCTATGACCGGCTCTGTGGTCAAGCAGAGGATTCTATGTTATTCCCATGCCTTGCTGCATAGGATGGTCTGGTACCGGATTAAAGTTAATCAAGTGTTGATTAATCATGTCTTGGACAACAAATTTTAATAGCTAGCAACGATCTTTAGTGTGACCAAGTCCCTGGTGAAATGTGCAATACACATTCTCATCATAATTCCTTGGCTTGGGTTTTGCGAGTGGCCTCCATTTCAACAATTGCAAGTATCCTTCCTAGACCAAGGTGGGCAGCAGTTGGGAGTATGGGTAAGGTATTTGAATAAGTTCTCGCTTTTCCCTACGGGGATGAGGAGGAGCAATTGGAGGATAAGCAATACATTATGGTACCTGGGAGGAGGAAATTGGGGGGTTACTAGAGGTATGGGTTGATAAGGTGCTGTAGGACAAGGTGTTTGTGGTTGAGGCGGGGGATTTACTAAGAGAGGTGGTCTAACTGGTGGAGGGTTGGGTTGGACAGTGGCTACGAAGTTGGTTCGGGGAAAGGTAGTGGCAAGAGGAGTTCCATAGGTAGAAATTGCATGAATTTCAGTCTCCATTTTAGGTATGGGTAAAGGTCTCCTTGGTCCATGGATAGAATTAGGTGTGTTTCCTGCTTCAGCTATCATTGGGTTCATGCGCCTGTGACGCAATGATTCTTCTATCCTCGTAGCACCCTTGACAACATTGCTAAAGTCCCTTAATGGTTGGGCCACCAATAGTGTGTAATACAAAACCTTTAGTGTTTTGATAAAGGTCTGAATCAGTTCTTCTTTAGATAAGGGATAACATAGTTTGGCTGCTACTTCTCACCATCGGTAAGCATAGTCTAGAAATGACTCCCTTGACTTCTGACTTATCAAGTCAAGTTTTGCTCGATTTGGGACCAGCTCCATACTATAGGAGAATTGATCCATAAAAGCATCAGATACCTTTCTCCATGATTTCTTCTTGTTCTCTTCCAAATCAGCAAACCATGTCTTGGTACTCCTGGTCATACTTTTTTCGAAACATTTGGATTAAAAGCCTCTCATTAGATCCATACTAGAGCATATCTCTATAGAATATCTTCAAGTACATCTGTGGGCATCCCTTCTCATCGTACTTCTCAAAATTAGGTATCTTGAACTTCTCACGCAATTTGGCATATAGGTATAAACATAACTCTTTGAAGTTAGTGATTCCCAAATTATGCACTCCCTTCACTTATCTCACTTCTTCCTTTAAATTTTTCATATCATCTTTCCAAGTGGTCTGGGACGTAGGAGGGGGTGGTGTAATAGTAGGCTTGGGACTGTCCTCGCCGAACAAGGTTGGGGAGGGCTGACAATAAGACTGCTCTAGAAAGTTAAAGGTTGGTTGGGGTAGAGATTGGTAGTAGGACTGCTCCGAACAACTAAAGGCTAATTGGGGTGGAGGTTGGTAGTAGGACTGCTCTAGAAAGCTAAAGGTTGGTTGAGGTAGAGGTTGGTGTGACGAAGCAATGAACACAAAGGGAGGGGGGTGTAAAGATAGTATTGGGTGTGCTAGATGTCGAGAATGCAGAGGATGTGAAAGGTGGGAAAGCAATTGATGTGTTTGGCGGTGTGAAGGTGGGAGAGGATCCCAATGCTGGTGGTTGGGTGTTCTAACATGTTGGAGGAGGAGGTGGTTCTGACTGAGTATGCTCTTCGTGAAAGGCTACAAACTGGTCTATTACATCCTCTAGCTTTTCCCGAAGTTTGAGTTACTCAGTATATGGGACCGAGGCTGATATCCTTAAGTCTAGCAAAGTAGCCAAATCCGCAGGTGGAGGGGCGATAATGCCCTCAATCTGGTGTGATTCTTGAACCATGGCTCGCGCAACTGATCTGGTTATTATACGCTGAGTCACAAGCTTAAGATTCCCAATGATGTTCTCCTACAGATGCAACTTGGCTAATAATGGTATCTTCTTTTGCAAATCCTTCCCCCTAAAATTTTCTATTCCCTTTCCCCTTTTTTACTATTATTTTAATAATAATAATAATAATAATAATAATAATAATTATTATTATTATTATAATATTTTTTTTTTGTTTTTTTTATTTGTAAGAGTATCATTTTGCTTTTTATCATAAGGAGAATAAGTGGAAAATGAAAGGGTCACATAACTCGATTGATAATAAAAAAAAAAAAAAAAAAAGGAAGTTTTTGAGCTTTTCCTGCATATGTAAACATCAATTCAGTATAAACCAAATGTATTCCTCGCGAGACTAACTACAAAAAAGAAGAAAATGGAGAATCGAAAGTATATATTTCAGGGGAGGGGGAAACATGATAGGTCAGAGGCATTAGATGTTCGATCTATTGCTCATTCGAGCTATGACATCAGAGGCATTAGCGACATATTCATCTATGGTTGTTTTGAGATCAGCATAGTCTTGATGAACTGCCACATTTTCTTCATGAGCCTAGGAATTTAAAAAAGAGGTATTTTAGTAATTTGGATAAGGGGTATTTTGATAATTTGGGTGAGGATATTTTTGAAATTTGGAAGCAGGGGTATATTTTGGCTTTAAGGGTATTAGGTGGGTTAAACTATGGATTTTAGGGATTTGGGGGTTGAGATTCGGATTCTTTGGATTCTCTAGGTTTCCGCAGAGTCGGTTTGACTGGTGTTCGAGAGCGAGTTGGGGGGTTCAGATAGAGGACGGAACAAAAGTCGGGTGTTGACACCAGCTGTTATTATCCATTTCTGGTCGTTGAAATTTCCTTGGCAAGATTTGGTTTTTCTCCCTCACAGATGCTCGTAAGGTCTAGTCTTTTTCTCTTCTCGTTCTGCAGAGGGAAAGAGAAACATAGATAGAGAACAAGACCTAATGATATTTTACAAAGATCTTCAATTTCATTAGCAGATCGAGTTGAGGAATGAAAAGGAGATAGGGAAGAAAGGAAACTGGTTTGTTGCAATGAAGAAAGCTTTCAGCCCAGAATCCAAGGAGAAGAAAGATGAAGAAAGCAGTAAATCTAAGAAGAAATGGTTTGGGAAAGAGAAACACCTACATCCCTCTACTTCCTCATTTTAAAGTTGAATCTGCTTACACAGTGCCTCCGTTTCCCTAAAATTATCCTCCTCCCGAGGAAGTGCAACTCATCAAAGCGAAAAATGAATAGAGCAAGTATGCATATTCTATTGTGATTGCCACTGCTATGGCTGCTGAGGCCGCAACAATAGGTCGTGTCGGCATGGCCCGTGAACCTTCTGGTGCCACTCACCGTTTGACCTTCGACTTGGTGAAGTCGTAATTTCACTCTGACTATGACGGCACTAACAACTACTACAACTACTGTGGTAGGTCATGTCGGCATTGTGGTTCTTCTACTGTTTCTTTTGCCTCTAGACCCTTATATCTGAAAGACATACTACATGTTCCAGCCATCTCATTGAACTTACTCTCTATTGCTAAATTTTCAGCTGATAACGATGCGTTCCTTGAGTGTCACCCCTCTGAGATATTTGTGAAGGACCAACAAATCAAGCAGATTTTGCTCCCAGGGCAGAGTAAGAATGGTGTTTATGAGTTTCGATTAACTTCTCTTCAGTCACTTCGTCCAGAGAATAAGCCTCTCACACATGGCACCTTCGTTGGTGAATGTGTTAAGTGCTGATGTATGGCATCGCAGATAAGGCCATCCTTTCATCAGATTACCTCTTATGTTCTTCATTCACATCACCTACTTACGGTTTCATCTTCTTTATTATTCTGTGATTCTTGTCAATTAAGTCATCAGTTACTATTTACTATTTGTATTAAGAGGAGCTCCTTGTGATGTTTGGGGACCAGCTCCTAGGGCCTGTACTAATGGATTTCGGTTTTACATTTCTTTTATTGATGATATTAGTTGTTTTTACTGGATATTTCCCATGATACATAAATCTGAACCTCTCTCCATTTTCTATGGTTTAAGAAGCGTGTTGAAAAGATATTTGATAGATGAATTAAAATTTTCCAATGTGAAGGTGGGAGAGAATTTCTACCATGTGATACTTATCTCCTCCAAGAAGGTATGACTAAGGAGGAGTTTGGCAAGTCTTTTTAGGAAGATCTTCTAAAAGCTCAAGACCTCAAAAGACTGATGAATTTTCATAAATAGATCTTCGAAGACCAAAGACCGTTTGGTTTCAATTTTTTTTAAAGATCTTCTTAAAAGCAACAAAGACCAAAAGACCATTTGGAAAGTATACTTGCCGATTCGACCCAACTCGCTATTTTTTTGGGATTGGACATAATTTTAGGCCCACGGGCTTAGGCTTGGGCTTTAAATACCAAACCTGACTATTTTTCGGGCTAGTCTCGGACTTTCTCAAATAAGCACAGTCAACACTATTACATATAATAAAAAATACTTATGTTATTGATGTAGCTCAATCCGGTCACTCCTACCTGGCGCTCGCGTTGCTCCTGAGAGGTGTCTGAAACGAGAGGAAAGAGGAAGAACTCCCGGGGTGGGGGTTTCCCAGCCGGAACGCTCCGATGCTTAAGTTAGTACTGTGTGCAAGAAGCTGAAGGAGAACGAAAACTAAGAGTGCCAGGTTGCGCTAGTCATTCCAGATACCTTGTTGCTTGAGAATAATCTCCTTATGACTGAATTCCGTTGCTTTGGACCCTCTGACTCCTGGCAGGGCAGGCATAACCGCCACTGTCAGTCTGCCACAGCCGTTACAGGTAGGGTTGAGGTGGCACACGCGGGGCCGTCGTGCAGGGTACGTGTCTGTCAGGTGTGGGACGCCTTTCTAAGGGTGGCAGGTGCGGCGAGGGGACGTCTACTGTTCTCAGGCTTGTCGGGTACGGCGGTCGGGCAAGAAGCCCTCCTATGGTACACCGAGCTGTTCTCCTGCGAATTACCCTGAGCTGGGCTGTCCTTTGAGTAATCGGCTGCCTACAGCCGATTATGCCGAGCTAGCCGACCCGAGGTCTTTGTGCCTCGGGGCGTCCGAAGAAGAATTGGTGCGTTCTTACTTGGGAGTGACCCGAGGTCCATTGGGAGGAGCTCGGGTCTCAAAAGGGGTCAGGTGCCCTGAACTCGAGACCCCCCGAAGTGCCTTAACCCCGGGGAGGAGGTGCGGGCAAGGCGGCTTTCGGCGAGTAGTTTACCTGCCGAGTTGCCGTGTTGAACTCGGTGGGACTTCCCCCCCGAGTTGTGCTCACGTCCGTTGTGCTGTCATGCTGAGTCACTGTTTGAGCAAGGTCACGTTCACGTGTACCTGAACTACGAGGTCGGGCCAAATCACCCTCCATCAGTTATATATAATAAATATATGTAATATGTAATTTTTCATTAAATTATTATCAAATATTAATATATTATTTAGGAAATACAAATTAGTTTATTAATTTATTAAGTTATTACTAAATTAATATAATACTAGTTTATAAAATTCCACCGAAAAGATGACATTTTATGTGTAGATTGGTAGGGGTGCTCACTGTTTGGTTAACCGAATCATGGGGCATTTTCTTGAACCAAATCAGTAGTACCGGTTTTTGGAAAACTGGTAATTGGAATTGAACTGAAGCAAGTTGGTTAACCAGTTGACCAGTTCGATTAACCGCTAGTTCAGTTTGTCAATTTTTTGGTTTTTTAGATTTTACAATATATATTATAAATATATAATAAAAAAGTGTTAATATATATAAAATACTATATTTTAAATAATAAATAATAAATAATATATTATAAATATATACATTTATATATATAATGCATATTTATTAATTTATAATATATAAAAAATAAAAAATATATAATATACATAAATATATATAAAATATATAGAAATATATGTATACGATCGATTCGGTTAACCATCGGTTTTTTATATTGGTTAATCAAAATCGAACCGATACCTTTAGTTTTTTAAAAACACCGAACTAAAACCAAACCGACCGGTTTGGTTAACTGATTTTTCGGTTCGGTTTTTGGATTTTTTTTGCTCACCCCTACAGATCGGGCTTCAAGCTCGGGCTCAAGATCTTGGCTCGATGGACTGGACAAGCTCGGGCTTGGGCCTTGACATTCCATTGTTAAAGAGGCAAAGTCTAGCCCAAACTCGGCCTTTGAACAAGTTTAAACCCCATTATTGGATTAGAAACTCAGTTTGACCCAACTTTCCTAAACTTACAAAATAGCCCTAAACTTTACTAAAATTATCAATGCCTTGATATAAATATAACCTAACTTTTTCCATTTCAACTAATCTACTATTCATCTTCTCCGCCCTCTCGACATACAGCGGAGGAATGGTGTGCCTCCGATCTCTCTCTCCTCTCCAATTTTTCTCTTTTATTTTTTATCTCTCCCTCTCTTTTCTACTATTCATCTTCCCCTCCCTCTCGACACACAGTGGCAGAATAATGGCCTGAAATGCCTTTTCTTCTTCTTCTTCTTCACAGCGGTGACGAAAACAGTTCTGACAATGCCGACTCCATCCGAGCTCTCTCATGTTCGATTCCATCTCTCTCTCTCTTCCTCTCCTTCCCCTTCTTTTTATTTTCTTTTATTATTTTTTTTACTGATTTCCACCTCTATATTTACTATTGCAAATCATAGCAGCGGCTATTGTTTCTATCCACTCCATTCCATTTATTTTGTTCTCTCTCCCTCTCCCTTTCCTCTCTCTCTCTCTCTCTCCCCTGTTTTTATCAGCTCCTCCAATAGCTGTTGCAAATCATCTACAGCTCTCACCGTAGTAACTCGACGTTGCGACGAGTTTGAGTCTAAGAAGAAGAAAACGAGAAGAACATACATTCGAGCGCCTTTGAGCAGAGAGTTTCTCTCGAAAATTGTCAAAAGCATTGGGAAGCCGAGAAAACCTGATAGACCATAAGCTTGGCTCGGGGCTTCTGAGATGTAGACCACTTTGGTCTTTTAGAGTCTTTTTTGGGATTTGTCTTTCGATCTAACGAGTTTTCATTAGCCAAACAGAAAAAGATCATTTTTTATCTATCGGGCTTCTAAAAGCCCAAAAGATCTTTCAAAAAGATTTGTCAAAGAAGGCCTAAGTGAATTTCTTGCTTTCACACATAGGCCCAAAATGGACAGGCTGAGAGGCATCATCACTCTATTGTTGAAACGAGGCTTGCTTTATTAGCTCACTCGTCGGTGCCCACACATTTTTGGTTCCAAGATTTGCATACAACTACTCGTCTACACTACTAACAAGTTGCAATTCCGCTCAAAGAGTTTGCGTCTTTCTAGGCTATCTAGCCAATTATAAAGGCTATTATTGCCTCAACCCGAGCAGCGAAAGGACTTTTATTTTTCCAATGTCATCTTTAATGACAAATTATTTCCTTTTGCTTATATTTCTCTAGACTCCATCTCAGTTTAGCAGCCATCTTCTGGGAAATTTTCCCTTGGATCACCACTAGTGTTACTCCATTTGATGTGTCTTCCTCTTCTTTAGGAGCTGTTTGGCATCATTGTCGTTTCTTGGAGCAACGGTGCCACATCAGTGCCACATTGAAAAAAATGGTATTCCAGGAAGCAAGCATTTGTTTGGAATCATTTTTCCATAAAAAACGATACTCAAAGTTATGCCTCAGAAATCGGGAAGCCATGGCTTGGAGCAACACCAAATTTGGCATTTCCTAGAGCTACAGCTCGTTGCTGCCAAAAGGACAATGTGGCACTAGATAATGGGTACCATTGTTGAAAACGTTTCCTGGAGCAAAGATACCAAACAGAAAAATTAAGTTACTATTACTCCAGGAAGCGTCCTACTTAAGATTCCAAACAAAAATAAAGGCACCATTTTCTGAGAAAACAATGCTCCAAGCCACACATCAGCAGCATAAAACGGTGCTGTGCAACTACAATATCGATGCCAAACATATACCTATTGAACCATCTATTGCCTCTCCGAGAGTGCGCCAACTAGTGTTGATGCTCCTACTATTGATCACACTTCCTCTATTGAAGTTGTGCTTCCACCAAGTTCTACGCCACCTGCCCACCTCCAACTACTAATACTCATTCCATGGGTACTCGATCGAAGCATGAGATCAGCAAATGCCCCACCTCCAACCACTAATACTCACAACATCCGCTACCTGAGACCAGTATTGAACCCAGTTGTTTTTCACAAGCTGTCAAATATGCTTATTGGCGGCGTGCTGTGGAGTTGTTTAATGCTCTACTCTCCAAAGGTAATTGGGAACTTGGCCAGCATCTCCCCATTCTAATGTCATTGGTGGTAAATAGGTTTTCTGTATCAAGCATAACTCAGATGGTTCTGTTGCTCACTACAAAGCTCGACCTGTCACCAAAGGGTACTCTTAGCAAGAAGGAATGGACTACAAGGAAACATTCAGCTTGGTTATTAAACCTGTAACTCATGTTTATATGCTACAACCACCCGGTTTCAGTGACAAGCGTTTTCCATTGTATGTTTGTTATTTAAAGAAGTCACTATATGGGCTTAAACAGGCCTCCGAGAGCAATTGATTCAACTCCTTTCTCTTAAAATGCCAATTTCAAGCCTCTCATGCTGATTCATCACCCTTCATTAAGTGATATGGTTATTGTGTCAGTATATAGTTGACCTTCTCCAACGAGAGCATCTTGATGGCATTAAGCCCATCTCTACTCCTATGACTTCCAGACTTCTCTCTCCACAATTTGTGGTGATCCTCTTGTCGGTCCCACTCCGTACTGTCATCTTGTAGGCGCCTTGCAATATTTGACGTTTACTTCGCTTGACATATGCTTTGCGGTAAATAAAGTGTGCCAGTTCTTACATGCGCCTACTTCTCTTCACATGACTGATGTCAAACATTTCTTATGATACCTCAAAGTTAATTACTTGCTTTTGGTCTTGTCATTACACTTTCCTCCTCTTTCTTTTATGCCTTTTCCGATGCTGGCTGGGCTGGCTGCCCTGATGACTGGCGCTCTCAAGGAGATTTCTATATATTTATGTGCTACTATTTAATCTTTTGGACTTATTCAAGAACACAGTTTCCAAGTCTAGCACTGAATCTGAATATCAGAGTCTTGCCAATGCCACCTTTGAGCTTCTTTGGTTGCACACTTCTTTTTGAAATTGGATTTCTACCCTCTGCTCCTCTCATTCTTTGGTGTGACAATATTGGTGTTATCTATTTGTTGGCGAATCTAGTGTTCCATACACTAGTCAAATGTATTGAGATTGATTTTCACTTTGTTCTTGAATAAATGCACTCTTGACAATTAATTGTTCAATACATCTCCACTGCTGATCAAATTGCATATGCTTTGACTAAACCTCTTGGTACCTCTCGATTTCAACTACTTTGGGGAAAGTTGATCGTTGTCTCACCAATATTCAACTTGAGGGAGGGTGATAAAGATAAGAAGCCCGATGATAAGGCTAACAATCCCAATGGCCAATGACACACGTCGGACAATTCAAGCTCATCTAGAAAGAGTCCAATCTTGATAACTCCTTGTACATAACTCCCCAGACTTATCACAACTGTGTAGATATCTCATCTATACTCATTAACAAATACAGATACAGAATACAAGAAGTGTGTATGGAAAATTATTTTCCTTAAATCTAAGATTTGTTTGAATGTCAAAGGTTTGCAAAAACCTTTGGTTGTGTATATCTACAAAAAAAGGTTTGCAAAAACTATGAAAAAAGCTTTGTAGATATACACATTTGGTTGTGCATAGTTACAAAAAAAAAAGGTTTGCAAAAACAATAAAAAAAGTAGTTTTTTTTTTTAATTTTTTTATAAACAATTCCCTTTTTTCCAGGTTGCATTTTGACGGTGAGGAGAGTTTTTTTTTTAATATATTTCATTAAAAGGAACAAAACTACAAGACGACAACAACAACAAGCAACCAAACTAAATAGAACACAAAATAAACACAAAAATAGGAAAAAATGGAAAAGAAAAGAAAAAAAACACTAATTAACAGAGCTTTCTCATATGACATCAAAATCTTGAGTCTTCTTTAAGGGCCAACATTGCCCACAATAGAAAATTATCAAAGAGGTAACAAAAGGGCATAATTGAAATTTAAAAAAATATTGAATGGTACATGATGTCATGTGCTAATAAGAGTTTAAATATGGGAGGTTTTTGTCCGCTGATGTAAGGGACGTCTAAGTCCAATTTGAAAAGTGAGAGATTGTTTTAGTATTTAGGTGAAATATGAGGGGAGGTTAATTCTTTTACTCTTTTTTGAATGACGTGTTCAGACTAATTCAATCCTAATATGGAATTAATAAGGGTTAATGTAAAACTTGATTTAATCTTAGGGTCTGTTCTTGTTTTGGATTTTGAGAGGGGGAAAGTTGGTCAATAGGGTTTTGATTCCCATTGAGCAAGATACCCATGTTCTCCTAGGTTGGTAACTCTCCCACCTAGGGGGGAGTTGTCAACACTTGCATGGGACAAAATTGCCCTTTCTACTAATGGCTTTTCATGGCTAAAATGGTCTTCTTATTTACCTAGGAAATAGAAGAACATGGGTAAATGCATTTACCCAAGTAAGTATTTCATGGGAAACATTTATTTGGGTAAATGTATTTACTCAGGTAAGTAACTTCTTAAAAAGCAAACAAGGCCATAGAAAAATGTATACATACAAAAATGTACAATATAAACATAGACAAAATAATACAAAATACAAGGCTTTCCACCCTATATATATTTGTATTTGGGACTTCAAAAAAAAAAAAAAAACATATTTGTATTTGTACTCCTTCCAAACTGGGCCTTAAGTTGTGTTTGGTTGCAATGCAAATAAATTTGTACTGATGCAAAACCATGGCAATGCAAATGATACGAGTGTAAATTCTGGCCTATTTTTGTTTCAGATTTTAGCTTATTTTGTTTGATTGTAGTACAAATGAAGTAAATTAAGACATGAAGCAGAATAAAGTAAAATCCAAAACAAAATTAAACTAGAATTTGCATTTTTTACATTTGCACTCCCATGCATTTGTGCTATTGCAAATAAATTTGCATTGCAGCCAAACACAATAGGTTTAGTTTGGAAGGAGTACAAATACAAATATATAGAGTGCAAAACCTTGTATTTTGAATGTATTTGTACTATACATATTTGTATTTGTACTCTTTCTAAACTAAGGCCTTGTCCACTTGCTATAAAGTCTGACATTTAAAAGTGCAATAATTATATTAAGAAGTATATTGGTATTGGTGAACTTTATTTCCTCTGAACTCTAAACGCAAAGAATGTTGTTTTGAATTTTGAATTCTAAATTTTAAAAATGATCAAATGTCTATTTTGACCCCATATATGAGAGTTTTGTTTGTCTTTTTAGAGGTATCATTAGAAAACAAAAGTTGTATGATTGCACTTTAAGAGATAAAAGATAAGAGGAAATGAACAACCATTTTTCTGTTAAAGTTAAAAGATTTCAATTAAGATACAAGAATTAAGAGGAAATGAACAGACCCTAAACCTAAAGGATTTATGTCCAACACAAATCTAAAAAATGGGTTGGAAAACAATTAATGAAGATTTATTTTGGAAATAAGGTTTTGATTAACCTAATGAGTTGGGCTGCATTTCTCAACGTCAGAAAAAGATTCATTTTCGAAATGTGAAAATGGTTGTCTATGGGTGGTAGGCAATGAAACGACGGTGGATGCATGCACCGAGTTCGGCTTCAGTCCAGGCAGAGTTGATAAGCGCATCGTTCGCGCAACATGAATACGTGCCACACATCCTTAAAACGTGTGCGTCATAAAAACGTGTGATGTGCTTCCCTCTCAGTCTCTCACCATCCTCTCGCCCATACGGAATCGAACCTACGCTGCACGCTAGTTCTGTAACTCGCATACATGGATCGGGCCGCCACGTCTCTCTCCTCCGGAGTTCCCATCCTCCCTCTTCCTGTTAGACAGTTTTGTATGCCCTTAGCTTCAATCTGATTTGATGTACTTTGGACATTTAAGTGTAAATTAATAAAGTGCATGTTTAATTCATGTTGTTTGGTATGATTCTATGTAAGACCCTAAAACTGGACACTTAATGAGACTCGTGTTAGTTTTAAATGTTCACATCCGTTGGATAAGTTTGGGGAGATTTATCCTGCCAAGGCTGACACTGGTGTGCTGCCAAGTGTTGGAGTGGCTTATCTCAGCCGCCAGGGTGAGACCCAAGGCACACGTAGTGTAGGATTACTTGAACCCTTGAACCGGACCAATTTTCTAGTATTGCCCTGGACCTTGGAGACAGATGGGCAAAATTGGAAAGTTACACCTGACCCCTAGACTCGATTATGATACTTCACTAGGTGTCGGATTGGGCTGTCTTTGATGTGCCAATCAGTGAGATCCTTAGCAAGGGTCAAAACCTGGGTATGTTGGGA
>NW_010729258.1:503640-571003 GCF_000365185.1 Nelumbo nucifera
GGACCACTTAGTGTAAGTGTTGGGCCCATAGGGTCCATGTGATGGGCTCAGGGGTTCACTGGGGTTTTCTAGTGAATTCGGATAGGCCTTGTAATAAAGGTTGGGCCGAACCCATGTGGCTGGTGTGTAGATCAATGCTTGGGTCCCACGCCATACAAAGAAGCCCAACTGGGCAGCAGACTGGAAACTATTTAAGCACATAACCTTATTGGGCCTGAAGCCCATTTCGAACTGGGCTATTTTGAATAGTCATATTAAGGAGCAGATCTGAGATTTGATGAGCCCAAAAAGCTTATCTAATCTACAGATAAGATTAAGAAGAGTCCTAATTCAGATATAGATTTGGATGAGGAGTGATTTATGATATGATCAGGAAATCTTTTCTTAATCATTAAGCAACTAGGAGAAACCCTAATTGAATTACATGAATTCGAACCATAGGGAGGCAACTCTCATACTCTGCAGTTCTTGTGAGACAAGCTCTCAGAAACCCTAGAGAAAAGAAAAGCAGTTCGCCATCTTTTCTCTAGCCTCTCTCTCCAGTTGCAGCTGCCACCTGCAGCAGTTCGATCTTTCTATTAGAGAAAAGTCAAGAACAGTTCTTGACATCAGTTTTTGTTGAAGGACTGATTCGGTTTTGGTGCTCAAGATTTCCAGAGGATTCTTGTGAACGATTCAGTGTGTAGGATGCACCCTGCTGGTTCTGCTCTACTGTTGCTGTGTCATCTTCAGCAGGAGCAGATCTTGGTTCCTCCTTTGGGTGTGAACACCAACTTTGGGAGATATTGCTTCTCTGGATCAGGTACAATCCTCCATTTGTTCTTTTGGTTCAGATCTGGTTCGATTATGGTTCAAGTAGGATCCTTGAATATTACATTCTAAAATCAGGGAATTGGATTCCCAGTTGGAAGAAAGGTGGAAAAATTTTTGAAATTCGCCCTACCCATTCCGCAACTTTTGGCGTCCATTGGATGGATCCCATCATTCTTTCACTTCCTCTCGCTTCCATCCAAAGTCAGGGTTCTACCTTTCAACCAACTAGTGACCAGAGCAACCGGCGACCGGCTGCAACCTTTGTTCGGCTACTGGCCATGGTTCTTCTTCTTCTTCTTTTTAATCCTTGGTTTGGCCGTTATATCCCCTGAAAACTAATGTATTCTTTTTTAAATTTTTAGTTGTTCCAGAACCGGTGGAACAGACAAGGTATCAGCCATTACGGGCGGTGATGGCATTCTTAACCATTACCGGTGATGAAGAACAACAGGTAAGTCCGGTAATTCCCTTCTCTCTTCTTGTTGTCTTCAGCCTCATTAATGACCTGGTCTTGTTTTTCCATGTTTGGTGGAGGTGGGTCTTTATGGGTCACTGGGAAGTCCAGAGAATGGGAAAGAAACTCTTGAGGAGGTTCGTTGTCATGGAGGGCTAAGCTAATGCTATTGTTGGGTTGTTGGTCATAGTTGAGGTAAATAGGAGAGCTAAGAGGGTCAGTTGAATTGCAACTTGTTCCTATTCTAGTTGATGAAGAACAGTGTCTATGAACCTGCGATGAAGCTGGTATGGAGTGAAGGTGGTCGCATCTTTCTTCTTGATTTACTGTTCTTCTGTTTCGTGTCTGCAAATATAATCTCCCTCACAGGAAAAGGGGAAATCCCTTTAGAAGCTTTTTGGACAGCGAGACACCTCCCTACACATGAATGCAAGTTTAAAAGGCTAAAGGAGGAGGTAAGGCAGTTATAGGGGTGAGGCCTAAGCCTCAAACAATAAATAAATAAATAAATGAAAGTTTGTGGATAATCTATAAATAATAGAGAGTTGAAAACATAAAATTAAAGTAAGATAAAGCAAGATGTCCTTCAATTCAGCTATTTCAATTGTAATGAAATGACAATTATTAAGTAAATTTTTTTCTCAATTACTAAAATTTAAGGTGGGGACCCTCCACTCCGAAGATTTGGCATTACCAATTTCAGTTTTTAATAAGAGAGAGTTTCTTTTCAGTTTTCACACTAACAAAGGTAACCTGCGATCCTTTCAACAGCCCCTGATACAACAACCCTGATTTAATTGAATCTAAGATTCTTCTCATCAACATTGCCAGAAAGACATCTTCAGTCTTTCAACTTTTGAACTATACTTTTTTTATATAATTTTTAGCAAGTTATTTGTTCAAAACCAAAACTTCAAAAGAAAAAAGTGTTGTGAAAGTTGATATTCATGGCTATTTTCTAGCTTTTTAGGTACAGAAATTGAAAAAAAGTGACGAGTAATGAGAGTCCTAATCTTAAGCTACAATTGCAGATAAAAATGGCTTTATCTCATTCGTGTTTTTCACCAACTACAGTATACTGTATAGAAATCCACATCGCAATTGGCAAGTAAATAACGCCAAATCTTTAGAATGTACATTCTCAACTTCTCATAATTCTTAAGCTACAAATAAAATAGAATATAATTCTTATCATTGAAACACCAAACAAATAAAAGAACCCTGCCATTGAGACTCCATGAAGCAAAAGCCAAACATATTCATTCAATGTTTTCTTAGTTCCATCATGCTTTGTCATTGAAATGACAAAACATAAGCTTGTTTCTTAGTTCCACCGTGCTTTGTTTTCTTTTTTTTTTTTATCTCAAAATAGAATATTTTCGGACTGATTTAATAAGAATAAGCCATTAAGATTTAAGGCTGAAGCAAGAAAACATAATATTTGTTTAAAAAATAAAACAGAGCACGATGGAACTGACCATGGAATATTGAAGGGCAAGACATAGTATGAAGAAAGAAGGGAATTACCGGACTTACCTGCTGTTCTTCGTCACCGATAATGGTTAAGAATGCCATCACCCTGACCCTGGACGGGAGTGAGAGGGAGAGGGAGGATGGGGACTGCAGAGGAGAGAGAGAACCAGCGTGCATTGTGGGTTCGATTCGGTATGAGCGAGAGGGTGGTGAGAGACTGAGAGTGAGAGGGAAGCACCTCGCACGTTTTTATGGCGTACACATTTTAAGGATGCGTGGCACGTATTCATGCTGCGCGAACGATATGCGCATCAACTCTGCTTGGACCGAAGCCGAACTCGCATGAACCGAAGAAGCTGAAGCAACTGTTGTTATTGAAGGGCTGAAGTTGGCATAATTTCCCTCTTTGCGATGTCATTTTTGAAGTCGATGAGGATATATCATTCACTTTCCTGTTGGACAAATCTTTCCCATTGGTACATCTTTGATTGCTGAGTGCAGGAACCTTTTTGATCAGGGACTGAATCTGCTGGAGACGAAAGTATGCACATCGGGCTGGGCAACCCATCATGATTGAGCACACCTGTGTTTTGTAGACATGAGGCCTATGTGGGACGAACACTGGCAGGATCATTCACCATAGGTTGCCCAGCCCAGTGTGCCTAATTTTGTCCGTAATCAATCCGGGTTCTTGACTAATTTGACCAAAGTTTTAAAACGTTATTGACTTAGATGGTCAGACCGTTTGAACCAAAAATAGGTCATGATTTTAGGTTGGTTATGCCCTGAACCATTATTTACTTAAAAATTGTTAAAAAGAAAACCACTGACCTGGACAATAACCATTTGACCGAATCAATGGTTATTTGTAGAATTTAAAAAAGGGAAAATTTCTAATTAATACTCTGTATTTTGGGTCTAGTGTCAATTTGATCCCAAATCTTAAAATGCAAGAATCTAATACCTATACTTTCAAAACGTAACCTGCTGTTAATTAATCAACCATTAAGATACACCATTCATTATCTTCTTTCTCAAGAAGATGAAAAAGAGGTATTTTTAGAATCCACCCTTTTCCTTTCTCTTCAATCTGGATTAATGGAAAGACAGAAGAGAGGTGGCGTTAACTGATCGACCATTCTTCATTCGGAGCACGTGCAGGTGGCAAGAAGGTATTCAAACCGTTTATTGATAAGCTTACCCCATTCCGTCCCTTTCTCAATCGAGGTTGAAATATTAATAGTAGTCTTCTCCGGCGCAAAGCTAATCTGATACTTCGAGCTTTGAGCTCTTCCGACCCTGGTGATAATTTGGTCTGATGGAAAGACTATCAATTCCAACGTTGTCAAACTGGCTGAAGATCATGGTATTCTAACTTACCCCTTCTCGCCAAAGAAATTGGAAGAGCTTGCGGAGATAGAGAGGGCAAAACGGGAAGCTCAGACACTAGAGTCAATTTTGGTGTCTGGTGATCAAGACTTTGTGATCGAAAAATGTGACGCTAAGGTAGTAAATTGATCCCTTATTAGTGGTTTTACTCCCAATCCTGTCTCTTGTATAGAATTAATTACTTGGTGATTTGCTCCTTCAGGTTCAGGTGTCCGAACTTGTTGGGAAGAACATTCTCCTCTACTTCTCGGCACACTGATGCCCCCCTTGTCATGCATTCCTACCAAATCTTATCGAGGCATACCATGAAACCAAAGCCAAAGATGATGCACTTGAAGTAATTTTCATATCCAGTGATCGTGACCAGAAGTCGTTCAACGATTTCTATTCTGGCATGCCGTGGTTGGCTCCCTTATGGTGATGAAAGAAAGCAGTCTCTGTCTCATTGGTTGAAGATCGAGGGTATTCCTACTGTCATAGACATCGGCCCTAGTGATCGAACTGTCACCATGAACGCGAGAGCTCTTCTGATGGCTCACGGCGCAGCTGCCTATCAAATGCGAGTATCATGCGGGCAGGGTACTGTTCCCTTATCTTTGAAATGAGCAAAGTACCCATACCTGAACCAGTTCCTCCACTTAGAGAGTGACAAACTTGAAATCCCTAAGGCAGTCATAGTTCTCAGCCTCCTTCCTCAAGACAAACTTGAAATCCCTAAGACAGTCATAGTTCTCAGCCTCCTTCCTCAAGACATCAAGAACGGATAAGCTCTGCAAGCACCCTCTCTCTCTCCCTCCCGTCTTTTCTCTCTCCAGCATCTCTCATCATGATCTGATTTGGGTCACTTAGCATTGTTTGTCTCAAGGTAAAAGACAATGAATAGTGTTTTTGGAAAGATAATTTTGACATTTTAAACATTTAAAATCGTTCGTGCCATAATGTGATATGGATAACTGATGGGCTATTAACGGTAAGTACTAAATTCAGGTACTAGATTGTCACATTTTAAAATTTGGAGACCAAAATAGCACTAGGCCCAAAGTACATGATACTAATTGAGAATTTTCCCTTTAGAAAAGTAAGACTTCTTCTCTCATATGCAAAAACTGACACTTGTGACTAATCAATGTGTCTCTCTCTCCCACTCAGTCCTTGATCCTAATAAATCTATTAGCTTATAGTCTAGTTAAGATTAACTATTTTTAAGCGTCAATTCTAAGGAAACCCATAAGACCCAATATTATAAATGAAAAAATACGGATCGATCCAATGCAAAATTCTGAATTCCAGACCTATAAACATTCAAAATGTCAAATACTCCCACTCTATCCCGCCAATGAATTGACATCAATTCAGAGTTGGCACCTACCCCAACTATACTTTGGGCCTAAAAATTCTGACCCTGGGCTGAACTGTCATTCTCCTTATTATAAATTAGAACCAATTAGACATGTTCATGGGCAAGGGTGGGAAAATTTGAATAGGCCTGGCCCAAAACCCGAACCCGACACAATGAAATGTTAGGTCTGAAGTCTAGCCCATGAACAGGTCTACATCCAATTCGGGGTTCTATTTTCCAAACATTTGATGTCACGTGCCAATCCACCTGACCCAGACGGTTGAACTGCTGACCCAAAAGCCAGTGGTCAAAGCAATTCCGTTTTTAGGTCGGTTTTTAAAACCTTGGTTTGATGACGTTTTCTTTCCTCGTGGGTAGAATTGCAAACATTGCCCAAACCCTCTGGCATTGTGTATGATTTATTCGGTGAACAATATTGGCTTAGGCATCCAAGAAAGTGTACCATGGAGAAATAAGGATTTGATTAACCTATACGGCAGCATTTCTCGTCGTCATAAAAGGTAGCTAAAGCTTTGGGTTTTTTCATGTCATATACGATGGGTAACTCTTTACGACAAAACTCTCTTCGTGACAAAAAAGATCAAATCGACTACAAAGAAATTTGGTTTAGGTAATATGGATTTCTATCTTTTACTTATGTCAAAACAACATACTCTTACCTTCCTTCAACAATACTGTCATCGAGCATTGGATGAGAAACATCTATGGGGGGACTGGAACTATCATTCATGCTTGGATTTGGATATAATGACACTGAGCTTGGCGTCATGGTTGATGTACTACTGCTAGCGTGAGTTCTATCGTTGAGTTCCCAATCCGTTATATAACCAGGCCTGGTTGTGATTTCGCCCACTTCAATGTCTCCGGATAGCATGGCCACGACAAGTGACATAGATGGTCGTAGTGTTGGTGATGCTTGAGTGCACAAGAGAGCTACTCCTACGAGCTGACGAGCTTCACTTTCATCGAACACTTCCATCAATTCCATCTCACGATGATGTTCGTGTAGATTCCATGCCTAAAGAAGATAAAAGATAAACTGAAAGTTGGGGGAAATTTTGTTTCTCTTATCATCCATCAAACCAAACATAGCCTTAAAAAATGACGGTGCTAAGAAGGAATGTTATAAATGGTACTAGTATATGATAGAAGAGTGAAATAGATTGTTTCTTTTCATACCCATTCAAGAAGATATAATTTCTCTGAAACCAAATTTGAGTAGTCAGAATTTCGCCTTCCACTGGGAACCTCAAGAGCAACGACTCCAAATCCAAACACATCAGCCGTTTCCGTTAGATGCCCACGCATAGCATACTCTGGTGCAAGATATCCACTACAAAAACATAAAAGCCAAGAATCGGAGTTATAATTTAAATTAGAAAAGATCGGTAATATGCACCTTATTATGATTTAATATATGCAAATATATAGTAAAGAGAGATCACATTGTTCCTGCAACTCGGGTGCTGATGTGGATCTTCTTTTCATCATACAACTTGGCCAAACCAAAATCGGAAATTTTGGGGTTCAAATCAGCATCAAGCAGAATGTTACTAGCCTTCACATCTCTATGTACAACCCTTGGACTGAATTCCTCATGAAGATAAGCTAGGCCTCTTGCTGCCCCCAAGCATATTGCATAGCGTGTTGGCCAATCAAGAAATAAACGACTCTTCCCTGCAAAGTTGCTCCAATTTGATACAGATTATCTTTTTGCATCATCCAATGTACTCTATATAGCACTGCTGGGAGTGTAAAACATAAATAGTAGATAAGTTCATTCCAAAGAGGGCCTGATCAAGGCTCTTGTTTTCAAGATACTCATAAACGAGGAGTCGTTTTATCTCCCTCAATACAACACCCATATAACTTCACAAGGTTGCGATGTTGAACAGCAGATATCGAAGCAATTTCTGTTACAAATTGATTCTTTCCCTGGTGGGATGCTACTGAGAGTTGTTTCACAGCCACATTCTTCCCATCAGAAAGTTTTCCCTGCATAAATTTTCAATGTAAATTTATAGTATGTATTTAAACTTCATAGGTTATGAAAAATATCTGCAATGTTTATTGACCATGAAAGAGGAAAAAGAGCAAGCATGACGATTGACGAAATTAATATTAACTGATCAATGCTAGCAAGCAATAACTTTTCCAGAGTTCAGAGCCTTACAGGCATGACAAGACCCATAGAAACACATGCTAGAAGACAATCAAATTGATAAAACTATCCATATGGATTGTATGGATGCACATGATAGACAAAACTGTCTTCCCTCAACACACCTCACACTGATTCATGGATAATTTAAACGAGGGTCTCCAAAACCATAGTACCATACCATACCTATGGCCAGATTGGGTTCAATCAGATTAAAAAGATTAAAAATGAAAATTAGTTTGATTCTCCTTACTTCAATCACTCTTTTTTATAAAAACCGAGTTTTTAATTAAACCCAAACAGTGAACCTTAAACCAGTTCAACCAATGATACAACTAAACCAGATTCATGATAATTTTTTTTTTCCAAAAGTTGGCATTAGTTATCAATAGAACATAACGCTGTGTTTCAAACCTGGGTATATGGTTTGAAATAAAAATGTTCCACACCAACTAGACATTTTAGGCCCCATTGCATCACTCCGGAGAATCGCACAATTCTACAGAGTAGAATCCCGTTTGGGTTTTGCCTGTTTCTCAAAATCCATTCTTTTTCAGATGGAATTTCTCATCCAAAGACCCGCTCCCAAGAAATGAAAAAATATGGCTTCAGTGGATGACAAATTCTCATCCACTCAATTCTCGCCACGGTCATCTCCAAATAATGAACATGCAGTAAACATGCCATAAGATACTAGCAGCCTCCTGAAAAAGCCCCAGTATGCACAAAGTTGTCTTCTTCCTCTCATTCAACAGTTATCTTAATTCAAACCTCAGGTAAGTATTTCTTGCATTTATTTTTCTTTTAAGAAACAACTCTGCTTCTTTTTTCAAGATGATTACCTCTGTGTTCTTCTCTGCCATTATTTTTCTTCCAAAGCTTCTGTTGGTTGCTTCTCATGATCTGAGTTCTAAACTCCAGATTTTAAACCCTGGATTTTTTAAACAGATCCAATCATTTTTTTAAAGCCTTGATTCTGAACTAGATTTCAACCAGAAATCTGAACTAATTGTTATTCTTGTGGTTTCTTGTTGTAGCATAATCTACTTCAACTTCCTCCAATGACAGTAAATGGATTATTATTATTTTTTTTCGTTTTTTTTTTCTTTTGGACAAAGATTGCATTGTGAACAATATATGTTTCATGTTGTTTTCTGCATTTTGATCAAAGTTTTTCTGGTGGCTAATTTGGACTGAGGCACAGAAAAGAATCTTCCTTTGGCCTGGTTTAAGGCCATCCACCATCAAAGGGATTGGCCTTTGCAGATCTTCCCTCGGTCTGTTCACCATGATGAGCTTTTCCTTTTCATCAAAGGCAATTACAAAGTTGCAGAGCAAGAACCAAGAAAGCGCCATCTAAATTACTTTTGTCTCTTTTGTTATTCATATATAATATAGAACCAATGGTGACCCCACGGGTTTCTGCTGTTCAAAAATGTATTTTTTAAGGAAAAAAATAAAGTAACAGTGATTCACCAAAGATTTTATATATTTCTAGTTCTTTGCATATAAAATGGTAGAAAAAACTAAATTTCTTTTTCTTTTTTAGTTATTGAGCTTCAACTTTATTCCTTTTTATATAACTTGTATATTATGAGGAGAAGTACATAAATCAACAGCTAAGCATGAGAACCAACTAATGGTTGCTCAGTTGGTAGGTTCTTTGGTTAGTTGTAGCGGAGACCTGGGATCAACTCCCACTGCCACCAGGGTTGGGGGATGGGCTACCTCCCATCGTGTAGCCCTATAAAGCCAAAAAATGTGCTTACCATGAGATCAATAACTAAATTTAGAAAACAATTCTAAAACTGAACTAATGAAGATAACCAAAGGCTCACATTAAGTGCTTTCTTACTGCATTTTATTATTGAAGCAAAACGATTCATGAAAATATTTACATTGAATTAATAAAAAAAGAAAAACTTGAAAACCCATGGAAAGGAGCAATGTTTTCTTTAGCTTTTTATTGAAGAAGAAGATTGTCTCACCCCATGTACTGGGTGGGAAATTTTGGGTTTTGACATTAGTTTGGGTTCCAACTAATCCAATCCATTTAATTTACACCCTTACTTTATTAGAGAAAGCCAAAAGGAACTAAGAGAGATTTAAGAGTAGAAAAGGGATTAGGGGAGATCTTACAAACATTGACTATTAGGAGGAGAGAGAGAGATTTAAGAATGATCTTATGAGAGAGTAAATATGGATTTTATGAGAGACAATGAAGATGCACGAGGGTTTTAATTTTGACTTGTTGGATTTTAATGATTTATTTTAAAAATAAATATGCACATGTATGAAAAAGGAGAGGATGAGGACGCATGTGCAAGCTCTGTGGTGAGAGGACCTCTCACCTCCCCTCTTTCCTTTTTCTATTATATATATAGATGTTGCTATTTGCTGAATTGCTGCTTTCTTTATGTGGGGATGCTTCCATTTTGATCATTAGACATTACTTGGTAAAGAACCCCAGAACAATAATTGTAGTAAAAGTTCAACCAGAAATCACATATTACTCAAGTTCTTCACCTAGAAAGCCCTTATGCTTTTACTCAAGTTCCTCCATTCCCCTTCATTGTTCTAATCGCATTTCTTGGTCTCCTAACCATTATGGTTTTCCTTCAAATCATATCTCTTTGTTTTTTGTTTTATAATATTCCTCGTTCATACCAATAGGCCATTAACAGTCCACATAGGGAAGAAGCTATGGATGTAGAAATCCATGCTTTACATGAGAATAAAACTTAGGATTTAGTGCTTGCCCCCTCAGATGCTTCTATTATTAGGAGTTGTTAGGTGCATACTATCAAGTTGAAATCTTGAACGATTTTGAGATGTCATTGTTGCTATTGAATATGGTTAAGAGTTCTTTTGATCACTCTCTCTTGTTTATAGGGGGACTTAGAGTATCATTATCCTTTTATAGTACATTGGTGATATGTTATTGACTAGAAATGATGAAGATGGATTTTGTGAGCTGAAGTCTCTAAATAAAGGACTTCGATTCTCTTACTTATTTCTTAGGTCTTGAAGTTCAACATAGTGATTGGGAGCATTTTATCTGTTAGCAAAAATATATTTTTTTTATAAGTAAAAATTTCATTAGAACAAAAAAGAGGGGTACATCTATTAGCAAAAATATGCCTAAATCTTGTCAAATTGACTGACATTACTAATGATAAGCATGTTGATACTCCCCCGTAGTTGAACATTAAATTGTCTAAGTTTGAAGGTTCATTCCTTCCTAATGCCACCTTATATCGACAACTTGTGGGATCTCTCATCTATGTCAACATGACTCCACATAATATCTCTCATGCTTAGAGGTGGAAATTTCTTACCCAACCCGTTGAACCCACCCATTATATAGCTTGCCCAACCCGCCCATTTACTTAGTGGGTTGGAAATGGGTGGAGTCACCCATTGGATCAATTTAAATGGGTTGGGTTGGGTTAGGTTGTGGGTATCCATTGGGTTAACCACTAATGATACAAGCGTTCCCTAGCCATTAGTTTTGGTTCGAGTAAACATAGTTCACCCAAATCAACATGAATCCAAACTCAATCAAATGGTTTAATAGCTTAATTTGGTTTGCATAAGTTGGTTCACCCATACTTGACTTGGAGTTGACTCTAACCCAATCAATTGGTTCAATGTCCCAATCTGGTCTGATTTGATTCTGGCCTAAATAGCCCAACTATACCCAACCTGAATTAACCCAAACAACAAAGCAACGTGGACCAACCCAATTTGGGTCGTCTAGATTCAATTTAGGTTCAAATGGTCCATGTTCATCGAACTGACCTGATTTGGAATGGTCCGGCTTGAATCGGTTCAATTCGGATCCAAATGGGCCAATTGCATCTGGTGCAAAGCAGCCCGAGCATGGTCAGTTCAGCTCAGTCCAGTTTGGGTCAACCAGCCCGATCTGATATTGAATGGTTCAACCAATCCCAAGCAGTTCAGCCAAATCCAAAACCTGAACCCAGTCAGATGGCTTCCAGTGATTAATTGCTTTTAAATTCTCCTTGTAAAAATAATGTGAATGTATTGTTATTTGAACCTAGAACACTTGTGTGAAAGACAATCACTATTACCACTAATCTATGACCAACTTATTTTTCAAAAAGGAGTTGGTTATTAATTTAGATTAGGTCAAGGTGGGTTTGGGTTGAACCCAACCCATTTAATTTTATTTAAATGGGTCATTAACAAGTTGGCGGGTCAAATAGGTTGGGTTGATGTTTAACCTAAACCCACCCAATTTCCACCGCTACTCATGTTCAAGTTGTTAGTCGGTTTGTCTCTGCTCCTTGTCAATCCCATATGACTTGTTCATTGCATTATCTGTTATGTTTTTTTTTTTTGAGAGAAGGTAACTGATTTCATGAATAAAAGAGAAAGGTACACAAGAAGGTGTACAATTAAAAAGAAAAGAAAAACAAAAACAGGGATCAGACCCTTAGGAATTATACAGGAGGAATCTTATCAGAGTACAAATCTTCTAACAGTGCACCTAATTTTGCTAGCCCATCTGCAAGATCATTAAATTCCCTTGGAATCCAAATCAGGTTTGCATTAGAAGCAGTCAGTAAATCCCTTGCCTCCGTCAGAAAATGACTGAGTCTCCACAGCCCAGTCTCTTGTTTTCCTAACCATTTTATGGTGTTTGCTGAATCGCCTTCTATGGAGAGGTTCTGAATACCTAGTGCAGCCCTCACTTCTGCCTTGGTAGAGTCTGCTATGCCTATTGGCCCACTGTACACCTAGCAGATGTTCCCATTTTCATCCTTAGAACTCCTCCTTTGCCAGCAGCACCAGGGTTGCCTGAAGCACTTCCATCAAAACTTAGAGTCCAAAGGCCTTGCCTTCTGAGAATAGGACTCTTGTAGGTGGGTGGGGAGGGAGGGGAGGAGAACAGGAAATTACCAGCATTCCTGTTAAGATCACATTATCTGTTATGTTTGTGGCACTTTTCTTTTCCTCCTCGTCATCCATTCAACTGAGGGCGTATGTTGATGCAAATTGGGCAAGTTGCCCTGACACCCTTTGTTCTACTATGGGGTAGTCTATCTTTATGGGTGATTCCCTCATCTCCTAGAAGCAAAAGAAACAACAAACAATCTCCAAGTCATCTACTAAAGTGGAGTATAGGTGATGTTTGTTGTTTGTAGTGAGATTGTTTGGCTGGAATCTCTCTTTGTGGACCTTGATGTTAATCTTCTCACTCCTACTCCTCTCTATGCTGGTAATCCAATGCTATCAATATTGCATCTAATCCTATTTTTCATGACAATACTAAGCATATTGAGGTGGATTGTCACTTTATCAGAGACATGTTTCTTGCCAGCTTTATATGTCTTTCTCATGTGACCTCAAGCATGCATATTGTTGATATCTTCACTAAGACTATGACTAGATCCCAACATCTCTTCCTTGTGGGAAAACTGATGCTTATGTCCTTATTAGTTTAGAGTATGGAGATTCTTTGACTTGATGTACTATATTATTATAATCCCTGTTGTACTTTGTGCTTTACTGTTCACTTTTTCTTTCTTTTAGCCCTATAAGGGCATTCTTGTAATTGTACATATTTATTAACATAAAGGAAGCGCTTCAGGGTAGGGGTCGGTTAGTTCTAAACACCCATAATTCTGTTTTAGCTCCTTTTCCATTTCAGCCAAGGGAGTAAACGGATGACAACATCATATGCCCAGCAACTAGTATGATTCTAAGTTAACTTTGTTCAAAAATATCTTAGTACAAAGAAAGAAAATCTAATTCAATCTTTCTATTATGATGTCAAGTTATCACACAATGTAATATAAATGGCATATCTAATGAAAATAGTGATTTAAAAGGCGCGCCTAGGCGCTCAGGCGAGGCGCATTTTAGGGTAGGCGCACGCTTGGTGCGCCTAGGTGTGCGCCTAGTGCGCCTTGCGCCTTAGCCCAGGCGTGTGCCTTTTGAAAATTTGCCCATTTTTCCCTTTTTGGGCTTGCCTCGTGGGGCGTGGCACAAAGGCGGCTCGTAGAATTAGGAATGTAATATATCACATTAGCTACTTGATGCAATTGAGGAAAAAAGAGAATGTGGGTTTTATATGCTTGAAAATGTTTTATATGTTTGATTTCATTTTTAAATTCTCATTTGAATATGCTTTACATATTATATTTATGTATTTTAATTTTAGATAATAGGTTTTTTAAAACATTTATTTTAAAACTGAAGTTAATATTTTTATTAATATTATGTTTTATAATTTTTTGAATTTTTTGATTTTTTTTGCATTCTTTTGAATTGTTTGCATTTTTTTAAATTGTGCGCCTTGCCTCAAAAAGGCGCCCGCCTCGCCTTGCGCCTTGTGCTTTTAACCTTATAAACAGGTCCAAATCCCCCCTCTCCTAACTTATTTTTACAAACGAAATCCTCTGTAGCAGATCTCAGTTCAGCATAACTGAAAGTGTTAGCTCTAGAAGTTATTGATAGGATCTCTGCAATTTATAAACAGATAAGTTAATGACTTATACAATAAGACATATTGCAATATTATCCTATTACACTTTCTTATGTGATCTATTTAATTTTATTGACAATAAGCATAATTTGATATATACAAAGAAGCCATATACAGTCTTAAAAGATTAATCCCAACCTCAGAAATTTTTGCATAGTGTGTATCATCAAGCAGATTGAGGAGAGATTAAGGAGGATGTTGCCCATAGAATTACAGCAAGATGGGGAACATGGGGCTGGTACATCCAAAGTTTTATGTGATAGACGAATACCACTTAGATTAAAAGGAAAATTCCATAAAACAATTGTAAGGCGAACTATGCTATATTGAGCAAAGTGATGGGCAGTCAAGAAATGATATGTCCAAGAGGTATTATAAGAGAAAAGGAGTGAAGGTTAGGATAAAATCTCAGAGCAACACAAAACACAAAGTCGGTTTGGACTTGTCGAAGAAAGGGGTGGAGAAGAAGAAGGTGGGGGCAAAGTCAGATGCTCAAATAGAAGATACAATAACTAACAGGGAGGGAGGGAGGATGAGGATAAATCAGAAGAAGAAAAAGAAAGAGAAGAGAAAAACAAACTGGTGGTTATGGATCGAGTGAAAAATAGAAGGAAATAATAGACTTGGGAAACTAGTAGAAAATGAAGTCCAAGTAAGATATAAGGGTTATCTTTTAAGGGAGAGGAAGGATTTGCAAGAAAAATGTTTTGGGAATTGGAAAAAAGATATCCACTGAATGAAGAAAGCTTTAATAGGGAGGCTTGAATGGTGAAAGTTGTTGACTTAGTGTTTTTTTTTTTTTTTTGGGGGGGGGGGGTGTCTCTGCTAAGCTTTGAAATGTCTTGGGTTTTGGTAGTAAGTTTAGTTATTTTGTAAAATTTAGGGAAGAAAAAGTTTATCTTAGAGGGGTTGGAGGGTCTTGGGCTTTGAAACTTTGTGGGTGATATCTTGTCACCTTTTTTTGTATTTTCTTTATCTTTAATAAAATTTTTCTTTTTTATTTAATATAAGAAAAGAATGACATGTCCAAAAAATGAGGCAGAAGGGCTAGGGGTAGATCAAGCAAGTTATAAAATGAGCACAAGTAAGCTAAGATGGTTTGGTAATGTGAATAGAAAACCATCAATAGCACCTATAAGAAGTGATTTGTTGAAAGTTGAATGTTGAATGGGCTAGAAGGGATAGGGCCTAGGGGTAGACCAAGAAGGACATGGACAGAAGTATTAAGAAATGATTTAAGCACCAATTATGGACATGTCATTAAACAAAACAGAATGGCAAAACAGGACTCATGTAGCCAACCCCATATAATTGGGATAAGGCTTGGATGATGATGATGGTTATTGAATGTATCACAGTGTTCTTTATCATATGAGGTGTCATCCTACAACAAAATTGCAATAACAAAATATTAGTTCAGAATTTTAATTGATATCATTCTACTATTGGATCAATGGGAAATCTCATTAGAGCAAAGCTTCAAAAGACATGAAGGTTATGGACCCAATAAAAAAGGGGAAAAAAGAAGTTTTTGTAGAAGGGATCCCCAAATAGTTGTCTTGGGAAACTTTGTAGTCAATTTAGGTCAAAGGGTATTTTTGTCATTTTATAATTCAGGTTTTGGTCAGGGTAGCTGGATGCGAATCTGCTGCCTTTTGGTCTCTTGGGTCTTTTGTAACAAAAATTATCTTTTGGGGATTTGTTTGAAGTTAGTTTTTGTTCTTAAGGAGTTGTTTGTGAGGGGGCATTCTAGAGGCTTTTGTCTAAATATTTTAATTGGCTTATTCAGCAAGCCATTGAGTCTTGTAAAAGAAAAGAGGGTCGTTTTTTTGGGGGTCTTTTGGTTTTTTTGTTTTTTTTTTTTTGATCATCAAAGGAAACTTTTATTTGAAATTGGATTTAAGAAGTTTTACAACAATGTGTATGGAACAAGAAGTCCCACACGAATACATATTTCTGTCCCTTTTACAATGCAGCCCAAAACAGTTGTAGCCTCAAAGCCCCTTGTTTAGCAAGATAATCAGCTAGCCCATTTGCACTCCTTCTAACCCATTTGAATTCTGCTTCTATCTCCCTTGCAACCCTTTCCACTTCCCTTATCACTTGTTTGAAGGTCCATGGAGTAGTTCTATTGTTATTAGCTCAAGAGATGATCGATCACCTTGGAATCCCCTTTAACCTCAATTTGCGTCATTCCTAGTTGCTTGGCTATCTTCAATCCTTGTAGCAATGCCATTACCTCAGCTTTTAGAGAGTTGCCCATTCCAATAGGTCCAGATAATGCTAATATCCTCCCTTCAGAATTTCTGATTACTCCCCCGATACCTGACAATCCCGGATTCCCAAATGAACATCCACCAAAATTCAGTTTAATTCTGCTACCATTTGGAGGTTTCCATTCCAACCTTACTCTCTCTTTCACTCTTGATGATTGTGCTACTTCTGTCCAGGATCTTATAATGCTTGTGACTGAGAACTCTTGGAATATATGCAAAGAATTTACCCAATGGGCTACTTTAACTTTGATTGTGCCAATCACCTCCTCCGTGGTTCTACTCTTTTCTAAGAATATTCTGTTATTCCTTTCTTCCCATATCACCCAACAAATAGCTGTCTTTGTAGCTTTCCACATAACCTTCCCTCTTTTCTTTGATTGCCTCAAAAAGTCACGGTTAAAAAGACCTACCACATCTTGAGGGGAAACCCACCTGCAACCAAAGAGAAGACAAAAAGAATCCCAAACATGATGCACAAAATAACAAGATAAAAAAAGGTGTGTCAAGGTTTCACCACTTTCCTTACCAAGGGAGCACATGTGAGGAGAAAGGCAAGAAAAAGGCCTTCTTTTCTTCAGCATATCACACGTATTAACCTTACCAAGGAAAATTTCCCTACAGAAGGCTTGAATTTTTGGGGGGATAGGCTTACTCCAAGTTTCTTTTACAGGGAAGTCCCCAGCCGGGTTGCTAGGTGAGGCAAGGACATTAAAGAAAGAGGAACAAGAGAAGAGGCCATTTGTGGAGCCTTTCCAAATTCTGGAATCTTCCAAGGACGGGTCCAAAAGGACTTGTCCTAGAATATCCAGCAAGTGAATTAAAGATACACACTCATTTTTGTTTTTTTTCTCTTATTTTTTTGAAAATAAATAAAAATTTTATTAAGAAAAGAAAAAGGAGTACATCAAAGGAGGTGATGAGAAATCACCAATCAACCAACCCAAAACTTCAAGAAAAACAATACAATCCAAACAATCGAATACAAGACATTAATTCCTTGGTTCCAAATCAAAAAAAGACCAAAAGCCACTTCCAACTGATTTCTTTGAGATCCTTTCAACTTCCAGAAAAATGAGAATCCAAACCATGCTTCTTTTTCCACAAATGACAGAATATTGGGTTCTTCCTCGACCTTTGACTTCAAATATACTTCTAAATATCTCCTATCTCCTCACCAAATTCCTCATCAAAGCTCCTCTTCTTCTTCCTTAGACCTCTGGAATTCCAAGAAAACAATCTCATTTTCAATTTTCTGCCTAATGCACCCCACCCCTCTCTATCCTTGTGGACTCCCTTCACTCTTCCTCTATGAACTCCTCTTCCCTCCCTTATCCTTCCTCCCACATCTTACCCCCCTACAACTTTCTTCCGGATTTGTTCTCTCCTTCTCCTTTCAAAAAAGCTCAATTACCTTTCTGACCACTCTCCCCACCCAGAAATAAACCAAGAGATTTTCCCGCCTTCACTTGTCTCTCCACTAATCTCTCAATACCCACCCTTCCTTCAGCAATGTCTTCCTTGTCTGGACCTTCCTTTCCCTCAATATCTTCTGTTAACTCCCCTTCCTCTCTTATCCCTACCCCCAATTCCTCATGCTCTCCCACCTCCAGCTCCCTCACTTCCTGGAACTGAAATAGACCCTTCACTGTCCCCCAAATCCTTGGCTTCTCCACCTTCTATGGTTACCATTTTCTTTCCATCATTAAATCTTGCCACAACCCAAACTCTTATGCTGGTTCTTTAAACCTCCTCTTTGGTTTCTTAAAGAAGTGGGTCCCACTCATATTACTCTTTATTTTTACCCACTATTGTCTGTTACTTATCTCCAACCCCTGCCCTTTTGCCCGACTTCTGGGCTTCTCCTGCCTAGCAAAATTCTCTCACCACATGTACTTCTATTCCCCATCCACCTAAACTTAAGCCCTCTACATTTCCTTCTTTCATTTTCAAAGCTGCCACCTCACCCTCTTCTCCCTCCTCATGACTCTTTAACTCCCTTCCTCTGCCCTCTCCTCTGGCCTGAAACAGCACCCTCTACAACTCGAGCTCTTCCCTTCTCCTCCCTCCCCACCACCTCAGTTTCTATCCCCTCTACCATCAATCCATATTCCTCCACTCTTAGGAAGTTCCATCCTCTACTTCACCTATAACTCTCAAACCGTAACTTTCCCCCTGCAAATTAAAGTTCCATTTTGTTTGGATAACAGAAACATCCACTACCTCGATCAAAATTTTTGCTATATCCCAGCTTCTCCCAAGATCTATTCTTATAATCATACTTTAGAAATCTACCTTGATCAAAACTTTTTCCATATCCAGCTTTGATCTATTCTTATCATCATACTTCAGAAATTTATCACATTGATCACCAAATTCTTCAAAGGTTAAGATACTCCATGCATAATGGGATGCCAACCACCCCAACCCACATTGACCTTATTCTTCTATCTGTTGAGACCTCACCAGCCACCAAGAATCACCAGTCAAGTCTCAAATCAAAATCCCTTTTCTGTAATCTCTCAAATTTTAATTCCCACTCTGCCCCCTGCCTACTATGGAACATGAAATGTAGCAAACCTCCATTCAGCTTTCTCACCCACATTACACTTTCCATTCCCCATTCTAGAATCACCCAAGCTTCAACTTTCTTCACCTCCATTTCTGTCCCTAAAACTCTACCAACCAGACTTAATTCAACACCATCATTCTTTCCTCCATTCTGCCAACCCTCCTGATGTCAACGAGCACCTTCTTTCTCTCTTATTTGAGCTATAGCTTTGCCCCAGTAGGGTTTTTAAGTATTGGGAGCTTGGGTTTTGAGTATTCAACCCATTTAGTGCCTTCCAATCTCTATACCACTTGTGTCCACGTGAGAGTCCAGCTTAATGCCAGTATAACTATAGCAGAACTGTTCAAGGCGGAATTCTACTTCTGGTTTAGATTTGAAGTCCCTAAGGATCCAACTTGTTTTTATTGTTTTCAACTTTATATTGTTGTGCTTATGGTTGTACACTTAAAGTGCTGCACTTATCTTGCTTTGCTGTCCATATCAAGTGGTATTTGATAAAGCTCTTTCCTTTTGGGTATGCTTCAAAGTTCATCTTCTTGCTTACTTGTTATGGCTGCAAGAGGAGCATGTGGTAGAGATGGTAGAAAACCACAACCTGTCACTGTAGAGGTTTTCCAAGAGGCTAAAAGAGGGATGCAGAAACAAACTGGATGTTTTTCTCAACTTGTAGCCAAAGGAAATTTTTGAGAAGTGACCAATGTTTTTGGAGGAAAGGAAAACTAAAATCATGTGGAACTGTGCCCCCTTTGCAATTTTCTAGGAAGTCTGGAAAGAGAGGAAGAGAAGAATTTTCAATGAAAAAGTAAAGTGCAATGAAAATCTATGTGCTATAATTGGTCGAAGGTTGGTGGAGTGGACGTTGGTCACCTCATATTTTGAAGGCACAAGAAGAGAGAAACTACTCATGGTTGATTTGCATTTTAATGGACATTTCGGTTACAAAAAAAAAACACTTGAAATGGTCTTGAAAAGATACTTTTCGCCAAGGCTACAAAAAGATGTGCTTTACCATGTTGATAGGTGTTACAAATGCTAAACATCCAAGGGACAACATCAAAATACAAGTTTGTATCTTCCCTTACCCATATAAAGAACATGTAGGGGCAATGACTATTTTTGTTTTGGTTGATTGTTTCTCTAAAATGGCTCATTTTATTGGTTGCCAAAGACTCCTCATATTTCTTATGTAGCTAACTTGTTTCTCAAAGAAGTTTGTTTGGTTGCATGGATTGCCAAGATCTATCACATCAGATTGTGACACAAGCTTCCTTAGCCATTTTGGAGAACATTATGGAAATATATGGGTACTACTTTAGAATACAACAATACATTTTATCCACAAACAGATGGGCAAACTGAAGCGGTTAATTGAAGCTTGGGCAACTTGTTGAGAAGATTAGTTGGAGATTACTTAAAGCAGTGGAATCTCATCCTGCCACAAGCTGAGTTTGACTTCAATGGTTTAGTTAATAGATCTATAGGGAAAACTCCTTTTGAGGTTGTATATGGTCAATCACCTAAAGGTGTTGTGTACCTAGTTCCCATAACAAAGTTGTGGCAAGTGAAGGATGATTTTGAGGCTTTAGCTGAATCCATTGAAGAGATTCAAGAAAATGATTAACAAAAGCTAAAAGAAAGCAACCAAAGGTATAAAGAAGCTAAGGATAAGATCTAGTCATGGTTCATGAGGGTGATCTAGTCATGGTTTATTTGTGGCTTGAGAGGTTTCCTATTGGGATTTACCACAAGCTGAAGTAGAACAAGATTGGCCCATGTCAAGTACATTGTATATGAAATTGAACTACTTACAAGTTTGTCTATTTCACCCATTTTTAATGTAACAGACCACTTTAGTTATCATGGAGATCTAGAACCAACAACAAAGGTTAATCTAGGAAAAGAAAAAGGGAAAATAGTTCTAATGCATTTGAGCAGGTAGAGGGTGTAGAAATGTTTGAGTCACCAACACTTGAAATGGGGCCTATTTTATGTTCTTAATCAAGTGGAAAGGGAAACCAACAACTAAGAACCTTTGGATTTGTAGAGAGTTTATAAAGCTAGATGGAGACAATGTACAAAGCTGCTAAAACTTTTGCTTGCATGGGATTGAACTTTTTTTTTGTGAGTTTTTTTTCTAGTTGGGTGCACATCTATTGGGTTTTGGTCTCTTGCATCCTTTTGTAACAAAAACTATCCTTTGGGTGTTTGTTTGAAGTTAGCTTTTGTTCTTAAGGAGTTGCTTGTGAGAAGGGGCATCCTAGGGGCTTATGTGTAAATATTTTAGTTGGCTTTTCCAACAAGTAATTGAGTTTTATAAAAGAGAAGGGGTCTATTTGGATCTTTTTGGTTCTTCCTCTCTTATTTGAGATGTTTCTCAACCCCAATTAAAGTTTTCAATTATTGCGAGCTTGGGTTTTGAGTAATTGACGCACCTTTCAATCCCTCTACCAATACGTATCCATGTGAGAGTCCAACTTAATGCAATTATTACTATAGCAAAACTGTTCCAGGAGGAGTTCTATTTCAAGTTCAGATCTGAAATCCCTAATAATCCTACTTGTCTTTGTTGTTTTTAGCTTTGAATCTTTGTGCTTATTGTTGTACACTTGAAGTGTTGCATATATCTTGTTTTCTATCCATATTAGAAGGTATTCCCTATAATTTGGTTTAAAGAACTTAAATGAATCAAAATAGTTTACCATTAGCCTTATGTGTCCAGAAAATCATCAACATTATTATTTATAACAAATATAGATGCCATTATGTAACTTAGGAAGATTTGATTCCATGGCATGACTTTTCTATAGAATACCAAAAAGAGTATCAATTTGTTGTGAGCATGAAATGCACATGGAGGCCCAAGTTCACTTCTTATATGCTTAAATTATTTTACAGTCAGTCAGAAGATTAAACATTAGGGCTGCAACTTGGACAGGCTTGAGATGAGCATTTGTTAAAAATTAAATGGGCTTAGCCCAAAGGGGTGTAGTCAGGTACCCAACTTGCATCATACCCAAAATGGAGAAACATTTTGGGTATTGAAAGGTGGAGCATCATTAGGAAAGATTTAACAACTATTAACTATAAAATGAATAATAAGACCTAGAATGCTGGTTGATGGTCGGGGTAAAGAGTATGCAGCTATCGATAGAATCTCCAGAGACATGTCATAGTAAGATTAGGAAGTTAGAGGTGTTTTCATTTAGGGTATCAATCATTTCCGTTCAATAACTCACTATTTCTCATCAAAGCTTTCATCAAGTTCATTGAATGTCAAATCATGTTGTTTTACTGAGGTAAAATCTAGCCTGCACAACTCCCACTCTGATTGATATCTGTTGTGAAGCTTATTTATTTGTTCTATGCAGTTGTTGTTAGTATGCTGTCAGCTAGTTTCTTTTCTTTCTTTTTATTTGTTTGTTATTAGGAAGTGCCGCCAAGGACATACTTGTAACTTCTTATCCTTTTATATTAAGTGAATATAAATAACAAGCTGGGCGCCACCAGCTATAGTTTTTTGACTACCAATCAGATCTCTCTCTCCCTTCTCTTCTCCTCTCTCTTCTCTTCTCTCTCGTCTCTCTCTCTCCAGGAAAGAACACATGGTATCAGAGCATAATTCTGGGCTAGAAAGAACCTTTTCTCTCATCTGAACCAATCCCTTTCTCAGTTTCTTTTTCTCTCTTGATCTCTTGGACGTGGAAGACCAAGAAACCTAATCAGACTGGTCAGGCTACTTGTGGCTGCTTTCCTTGGGCTCTTCCTTGGTCGTGAGGGGCGATGCTGTAGTGGCTCTCTTCTCTTTGTTCGATGCTGTGAAAATTGATGTCTGGGTTTGCACCTTTGTACAGGTGCTGGACAGGGGTATGTGTCCCCTTTTTTCTCTGCGGTCCATGCTGTGAAGGCCTTGTTTTGGGGTTTACACCTTCGTACAGGCATTGGACAGGGGTATGTATTTTTTTCAATCATGTGTTGTAGTCGAACTGTTAGTAGGCCTTTTCAATGACTGCTTCTGGTCAAACTATTGCTGTTAGTAGACTGATTTCAGCAGACTGTTAGTAGACTAGTTGCTGGACTGATTACTGGGCTGTTCTAATGGATGAACTATTGCTGGACTGATTTCAGAAGTATCTTTCTCATTCCAGAAGTAAAATTCTTCGGAGTTTAGCATTCTGATTGTGTGGGATCTGGTCTGGTACATTTGTGACCCTATTCCTCAATGGCAAACTATGATTCAGCATCATCTGGAGTTACACCAACCCGTAGCGCAGCTGGTATGGGGGGGTGAAAACATGATGTTTCCCATGCCAATTACCCCTTTAAATCGCCTAAACTACCTGGAGTGGGCTAAAAATGTGAAACTTTATGTAACAGCAAGGGGAAAAGCTGGTTACATAAATGGAAGAATGAAAGAACCCAAGTGTGAGACAGCTGAACATGATGGGTGGGACCAAGAAAACAGTATGGTGATGTCTTGGCTCCTTGCAGACATGGAACCCGATGTGAAGAACTTTATGTGGGCAGACACCGCTAGTGAGATTTGGGAACAGGCCAAAACCACCTATTCTGAGCAAAGGCATTATGCTAAGATTTACCAGTTGCAAGCTGAATCCTCAACCTGTAAACAAGGGAATTGCAGTTTGTCTGCCTATTATTCAGCCCTTACTTCAGTATGGAAAGAATTTGATCACTATCAAGCTATAGAATGGAAACATGAAGGTGATGCCTATAAGAAGCTGGTTTCTCAGCAGCGGGTTTTGGCATTCTTGTTGGGACTGAACCCTGCTTATGAACCATTGAGAGTTCAGATCTTAGGAAGCAAAGAGTTGCCTTCGGTTTAAGAGGTATATGCCCTTGTTCAATCTGAAGAAAGTAGGTGGAGTGTTATGGTTACGACTGGGGAGGATCAACAGGTAGCATTGGCTGCAATTGGTAGTAACAATATGGGAAAGAAAAGTGACTCCAAGAAGGCTGACGATAAAGACAAGTTGTTTTGTACCCACTGTCGACGCTCGAGACATACACGTGACACATGTTGAGAGATTAACGGGAAGCCCAAGTGGGCAGTGAAGAACCAAGAATAGGGTAAAGTACAAGGTCAGAAGAAGCCGAATACAACACATAATGCAGCACATGTGGCAACCCAAGATACTCAGTTTACTGGTACTACACGAGACCACTTTACTAGTTCTGACCCCAAGGAAGATATCATGAATTCCTTCAGAGATCACTTGGAGTCATATGGTAGGGCTTTGCAATAGATGGATAGTTCAGTTACTGGTACTCCTACTTCATTTGCATTTACATCAGGTAATGTGGCTTCTGCATTCCATGTCACCACTACCACTGATTCCCCTTGGATCATTGACTCAGGGGCCTCTAACCACATGACCGGTAAGCCAAACTTCTTTCAGACTTATAGCCTTTCATTAGGAAGGGATAAAGTGAGGCTTGCAGATGGATCATTCTCCTCCATTGAAAGCCAAGGATCAATATCCCTTCCCCATGGCATTAACCTGGATAGTGTGTTGCATGTTCCCCAACTTCCTATAAATTTGCTTTTGATCAGTAGCATCACAAACACTTTAAACTGTAGTGTAACCTTTTTTCCTAGTTCATGTGTTTTTTAGGATATAACTTATGGGAGGACAATTGGTAGAGGAAGCCTAGTGGATGGTCTCTACATTCTTGACAATAAATCTGGTCTCTCGGTGTCGTCCTCGGAGTCATATAATTAGTCAAATAAGAGTCGAATTTTTTCTGTGGCATAGTTGGTTATGTCATGTTTCATTTGAAATAGTGAAGTATTTGTTTCCGGTTTTATTTAAGTCATGTTCGGTATCAGATTTTCAATGTCAAACGTGTTGGTTAAGCAAACAACGTAGAACAACTTTTCATTCAAGTAATAAAAGATCCAGTTTTCCTTTTCATATTGCGTATTCTGATGTATGGGGGCCTATTACTATAATCTCTGAGGGCAGGTATAAGTACTTTATCACATTGAATGATGATTTCTCCCGCTATACATGGGTATTCCCCATGCGTAGCAGAGGTGAAGTTCTAAAGATTGTGAAAGACTTCCAAAGGATGGTGTTTATGCAGTTCCATGATGAAATACAGATCTTTCAATCAGATAATGCAAAGGAATATTTTCATGGTGAGCTCAATGAGTTCTTTGCCTCCCACGGATCTATTCATAGGAGCTCTTGCACAAGAACACCAGAACAAAATGGTGTTGCAAAAAGAAAAAACAGACACCTCCTTGAGGTAGCTCAAGGGATGATGTTACACATGAATGTTCCAAAAAGGTTTTGGATGGATGTTATACTTGCAGCTGCTTATGTCATTAATCGCATGCCCTCTAGAGTGCTGAACTACATGGCCCCTCATCAGTTGTTCCCTCAGTTCCCTTTATTTTCCATTCCCATGAGAGTCTTTGGTTGTCGTGCCTTTGTCCATGATTTGTCTCCATCTCGGGCTAAGTTAGACCCTCAATCCATTCCTCGTATCTTTCTGGGGTATTCCTCCTCTCAAAAGGGGTATCAGTGCTTTGATCCCGTTAATCATAAGTTTTTTTGTCTCTATGGATGTGTCCTTTGAATCTGAACCTTTCTTCCCTGCTTCTTGGGAAACATCTTCCCGTTAATCATAAGTGTGGAAGAGGAGAAACAGGTTCAAGTCCGCCAACTCCCTCTTCCTTCTATTCTAGACCTTGCCCCATTTTGTGTCTTCCAACGTACACGCCATAGAGATCAGCAATGTGACAGAGATGTGGAGCTCCCAAACACTGAGCATCCAATACCGTCAGACTCCCAGGAGGTAAGTCCAAACCCTGTTACACCTACTGATACCCATGCTCCTATTGTGGATGACCTTGACATTCCTATTGCTCAAAGAAAGGGAGTCAGGTCATGCACTACCAAACACCCCATTACCCAATATGTCTCCTATGATCACATTTCCCCCTCATACCGAGCCTTCCTATCTACAGTTGATTGCATCCATGTACCTAGAAATGTTGCAGAAGCCTTAAAATACCCTGAATGGATAGATGCTATGAAGGAAGAGATTAATACCCTTCATAAAAATCAAACTTGGGAATTGGTGGATCTTCCAAGAGGGAAAGACCTAGTGGAGTGTAAGTGGATGTTTACAGTTAAACACAAGGCGAATGGGACAGTTGAAAGGTACAAAGCAAGATTAGTAGCCAAGGGGTACACTCAAGTGTACGGGGTTGACAATGATGAGACATTTGCTCCAATAGTTAAGATGAACTCAATTCGAGTACTTCTATCATTAGTTGCTAACCTTGACTGGGAATTGCATCAAATGGACATTAAGAATGCCTTTTTAAATGGTGACCTAGAGGAGGAAGCGTACATAGTTCGATCCCTGGGATTCTGTGCCAAGGGAAGTGAAAATAAGGTGTGCAAGCTGAGAAAGTCTCTTTATGGTTTGAAACAATCTCACAGGGCTTGGTTCAGTAAGTTTCATATGGCAGTTCAGCAAGTAGGGTTCAAGCAATGTCAATCTAATCACACACTCTTTGTGAAGAGATGTCAGGAACATGTTGCTGTTTTAATAGTGTATGTGGATGATATCATCATTACAGGAAATTGGAGTTCAGAAATACAACAGTTGAAATAATTCCTTTCATCTAAATTTGAAGTGAAGATCTAGGTCCTCTAAAGTATTTTCTTGGAATTGAAGTTGCCCGCTCAAAAAAGGGCATCTTCATTTCTCAAAGGAAGTACACCCTTGATCTGTTATAAGACACAGCAAGTTAGGCGCAAGGCCAGCAAATACTCCTATGGATGTTGATCATAAATTGGGTAATTGTAATGGTGAACCTCTGAAAGATGTGAAATAGTTCCAAAGGTTAGTGGGGAAGTTGATTTATTTGTCCATGACCCGTCCAGACATTGCCTATTCAGTTGTGGTCCTGAGCCAATTCATGCACTCTCCTAAGAAACCTTACATGGAGGCAGTAGAGAGAGTTCTTAGATACTTAAAAAAGTATCTAGGAACAAGTCTACTATTCAATAAACATAATCATCTAAAGGTGGAAGTCTTTACAGATGCTGATTGGGCAGGTGTTGTAGACGACAAAAAGTCCACAAGTGGGTATTGCACATTTGTGGGAGGAAACCTAGTGACCAGGAAAAGCAAGAAACAAAGTGTGGTAGCACGGTCAAGTGATGAAGCAGAATATAGAGCTATGGCACATGGGGTGGCTGGAGCTCTTTGGCTAAAAAACCTTCTAGTGGAGTTTGGAGTTGTTTTTCATAATCTTATGTCTCTTTACTATGACAAGAAGGCAGCCATAAACATCGCCAGCAATCCTGTCCTACATGAGAGGACCAAGCACATTGAAGTGGACAAACACTTCATATGGGGAAAATTGGAAAAAAGAGAAATTTGCATCCCTTATGTCAACTCCAAGGAACAACTTGTTGATGTCCTCACAAAAGGACTTCCAAACTTGCGGCATAATGAGTTGTGTGACAAGTTGGGCATTATAGACATTTACAACCCAACTTGAGGGGGAGTGTTGTGAAGCTTATTTATTTGTTCTCTGCAGTTGTTGTTAGTATGCTGTCAGCCTTAGATACTGTTAGCTAGTTTCTTTTCTTTCTTTTTTATTTGTTTGTTATTAGGAAGTGCCGCCAGGGGCATACTTGTAACTTCTTATCCATTTATATTAGGTGAATATAAATAACAAGCTGGGCACCGCCAGCTATAGTTTTTTGACTCCTAATCAGATCTCTCTCTCCCTTCTCTTCTCCTCTCTCTTCTCTCCTCTCTTGTCTCTCTCTCCATCTATATCAGATAGAGGAAGGAGGGAGGCCAAGAGTCCTTTCACCTCAATGCACACATGGACCTCCTTCTCTCATTTCTAACACATGGTTATTTAATTTTAAATTAAACTATTAAAAATATAAGAAGTCATAGTAAAAACTCTCATAGGCCTTAATCTTCTCTAATAAAGTCTATCATTACTCTCTCTAATAAAATCATTCTTAAATCTCTCTCTCTTCAATAGTCAATGTTTGTGGCACCCCCCCTGATGTAGGACCAGCAAAGTTCTAGTCCTTAGAGAATGTTGAATGGTCTTCTTGATTAGAGTTCTATGGTTGTCGATGGATGTAATGACTTCTTGAAGGAATAAGAGAGAAAATAGTGAAAGAAAGAAGAGAGAAAAATACCTGGAATCACTCACAGGGTGCCTAGAATCACTCTAGGGCATGAGAATCACTCACCATAGCTAGCATAAGCTGTAGAAAACTCAATATAATTCATTGCCTTTGTGTGAAACGTCCATACATATTTATAGACTCTAAGTTCATAATAATCCTAGGAGTCAAACTGTTAGACTCAATAATCCTAATAGGACTCAAACTAAGTTGTCATATCCTATTTCAATTCCAAGAAGACTCAATAACTCTAATCCTACTTATGCAATGACTCTGAAATTTTAAACATAAACAAACTATAACTAGACAATCAAAACCTATTATTGGACCCTACAGAAAAATTATAAAATGGCAAAAATACCCTTGGTGTTCAATTCAGTCCAAATCCCAAGTACCATCACTATGCCATATCAGGACCTGTTGTAAGGCCTCTTCTTTCTAGAATGTCTTCAAGGGTGCTGATCGATTCTTATCATCTCCCCCAAAATAAATAAATAAATAAATAAAAATCCCTCATTTTCTCTTAAATATCTTTGAACCCCTCTACACGATCTCTAATAAAGCAAGGGTATGAATTAGATGGGTTGGATGAGGTTACGGGCCAGCCCAAGTATCAACCCTAAATATAGATCTTAGTTAAGACCCATATTGATGCCAAAAACCAAATTTGCCAACCCAAACCTGAACAAATTGCTATTGAACCCCATGCATTTCATAGGCTTACTTGCTACTCTGCAATAAATGTGGACAAAGTGATAATGGCCACTAGCAATCTAATGGAGGGGACAATTTTCGGCAGAGGACAATGAGGCTTAACAAGCCTTTTTTACCATAACATCCCCTTTTTATACGACACAAGATCTGCTGTGAACACTAGTGTGTGAAATGGGGCTAAGCTTTCTAATCAAGCCTGCAACATGGTGTTTTAACTCTTGATTGCTTACTGAGCCCATTTCACACTTGTCTTTACAACAGACCCAAACTCTGCACAGGATAGCTAACAGAAGATAAAAATAGATAAACCCATCACCAATGCTAAAATCAGTGTATTACCTTCATCCTTGTGGATGCTTTTTCTTTTCCTTCGTCTCATGTAGAGGATAGTGAAAAGAGATGCTGAGATGACAACTGTAACAGTAACTACAATACCAACAATCAAGCCTGTCCTTTCTGATGAAGGTGATTCTGGATTGCCATGTACGTTTGGTGTGAAATCTATTCAAGAAATTCATAATCAGTATTTAATATAATATGAGTTGAATGTCTATCATTGTTTTTTGATAAGCCAATATTTGAAACTTTGGGTGTGTGTTTAATCAAATTCTATGTGATATTACCCGGACTAAACTTGATGGCTGAAATGGATGATCCATAATAGCCATCTTCAGGTATTCTCTCAGTACTTTTTCCAGCCCAGAAAAGATGAATTTCAAGATAGTTCTCTGATACATAAGCATTCAACTCTTCTACAACTCCTTTAAACATCCCACCTGCTTCCTTTGCTATTTCAAAGTCTTTTTTTCGTAAAGCCCCCTGTAGCATTAGATTTGTTACTACACCAAGCACACAAAAGCTTTAAATTTGGAAAGTTATTTGATAAACAATTGACAGTGAAAAACAATTTACAACTTTGTCTGCAATGCAATTTCATTTACACTAGTGCAGATGCATGGGAGAACAAATTAGGAGAGTGTAATTTTTTGTTCATTTTCACTTGTGGTTTCACTTTAAAACAAAAATAAATCAGAATTGCATTCATCTTATTTGCACTCCCATACTTTTGCACCAATACACATGATATTTTTTGATAAATAATGAAAGTTTATTAAAGAAAAGAAAAAAATAATACAATAATAGCATCCCAACAGAGGCACGAGGTGCAGCCCCCACTACAGCCAAAAATAGTTCAGACTTCCCTTTACGTTTTTTTTATTGGAAACAAACTAGTCTTAAGAAGAATTACCTAAAACCTCTCTCTTTATGTTTTTTTTTATTGGAAATGGTAACTTCATTAAAGAAAATTAAAGATATATCATGTACAACTGTCAGCCCCTGAAATAGGGTGCTAAACCCACAATAATCCTTTTTACAATTCTGCCCAGAATAGATTCTCCCTTGTTGTCCCCTGTTTAGCTAAAGCATCAGCTAATCCATTAGCTGACCTTCTAGTCCACTTGAAAGAAACCCCAATCTCCCTTTGTTATGTTGAGGATTTCCCTTATGACAAGTCTATAAATCCAAGCTCCCACACTACTTGACCTCAACCAATCAATAAGCAGTTTAGAGTCTCCTATCTCTATTTGGTGTAGCCCCATCTGCTTAGCATATCTTACACCTTGAAACAAAGGCATCACCTCCGCCCTCAAAGAGTCACCTACTCCTATAGGCCCTGAATACATAGTGACAATTTTACCATCCCCATATCTGAACAATCCCCCAATTCCTGATGGGCCTGGGTTGACTCTAGAGAGAATTATGATAACAATCTCTCCTTAAACTTTTCACAATATTTAGAACTTCCTGCAACTTTTTTTTTTCTGATCAATAACGAAGATTTCATTAAGAAATAGATTAAGAAACAAAACAAGCTAAAACATAACAGTTGTGCCCAAAACAATGTATCCCTGTTTACCCCTTGTTTTGCTAACCCAATAGCAAAGGAGTTAGCACACCTCTTGACCCAATTTACTTCATTTTCCATGTTTCTAGTTAACCATTTGAGTCTTGTTGCTGCCTGGAATGGACCGATCTTCTTTTCATTGCTGTACCTCCACATCCCATTTTTATCTTCCTTCAGCCACTGCACCACCAGCTTGGAGTCCCCTTCAATGATCAACTTTTGTAAGTTTAACTCCTTAGCTCTCTGAACACCTTCCAATGCCACCAAGATCTCAGCTCTAAGAGAGTCACCAGGTTCAATTGGACCCAAGAACAAGGCAATTATTGTCCCTTTCTCATCTCTTAGAACACCCCCAATACCTGATGGCCCTGGGTTGCCGAAACTGCTTGGGCAAACTGGAACTACTACTTGATCTGGGGCTGAAAAAGCAACTTCTCTCCACTTTCTTAACAGATTATCCAATGACACTATTGAACAGCTCCATAGATTTAAGCCAGTGTATTACCCTGATATAAATTACCTCTAGAATAACTTCCTGCAACTTTATATACCTCTAAAGATATTCCCAATCAGAGATAGTCCACCAAAAGGCAAATACAGAAAATGCCGTTACTATTCTATCCATTATCAATTGTGTTTCCACCATATATATATTTATCTGAATATACTCAAATACTCGCAAGTAATGGTCATTTTACAAATGATCAAATCACCACCAACCTGCAGGTGAGAGATACACCTGAACTAATAAAATGTAAGCACGTGAGGACAGATCAATGCTAGACCTTTCTTTATTAAATGTACAGTCCTTATCCGTTTAGATCTCTGTAACCATGTCAGAAACATGGTGGAATGTTTATATTTGGCATCCCATTGGACAATCCGATCAATGTACTTCTTGCTTCCTTATGGTATTATAATCTATGAATCTGACTAAATTGAACATTCGTACATAAATAAAAAAGTAAGTCAATTCCATAATCTTTAATGTAGATGGTCCACGATGTTAGTTGCAAGGTTCAAAATATCAATACACCCTGATACAGCAGAAGGGTGTATTGGTACTTCAAACCTCACTCTTATATTTTTTTTTTCAAAATTTCAGAGGGGACTTTTTATGTGTTTTAATTAGTAAAATAATGTCTTAATAATACCTTTATATAGATGTATCAGAATGTAAAAGATATGTTGAGAATGTAAGGGCATTTATGTCCTTTCATCTTTTTGTATTTGGGTGCCTATTCAAGGGTCCATTTGTAATTTTCTTCATTTTAGTTAAGAAAGACTCTTCTGGGTGTGAACAGTAACACACCAGTATTCTTTGATAAACCTTTCTTCGTCTTCTTCTTCTTCATCTTCTTCTTCTTCTTCTTCTTCTTCTCCTCCTTCTTGACCACTTTAACTTGGTATCAAAGCGTCGGAAGATCAAGGAGAGCACCAGCCGCTGGTTGTCACTCACAGGCGAACCTGCGGACATCAACACGCCGCCAGTTGACGTCAGCAGCCTGTACAGTCGGCGGCGTTCATGTGTGGTTTTGCCACCCCATGATGCGCCTCATTTTTAGAGGAATTTTGATATACATTTCATGGAGGTTTGAAGCTCTTTTACATTTTTTTTTTGGATTTTTTAGAAGAAAATTGGCGAAAATTACAGATTTGGAGTTTAGGGCTTGCATGCTCGCATGGTGGGCTGGTTGCTGTTAAACCCACTTACATTTGAAGTGTGGTAAATTTCTGAGATTACAGGAAGCAGTCTCAGATTTTTTGGAGCCTTAAAACTTTTTTTGGGAATTTTTTTTCTTCCCCTATTTTGCTACCAGCACCTTTTTTTTCTTTCGTTTATTGCTGTAGCCCGTGTTTAACCTTCAAGGAAAGGTGTTTGGGTGTTCATCTAGTGTTGGGAGATTGTGATGTTGGTGAGAAAAGTGTTTTTAGAGGGGTGGTGATCAATGAACTCACACAAGGATGTGTATGTACCTACCAATGTCCTCCCGGGAAGTAATGACAGTGTTGGAGGGCAAATTACTACTATAAAACTTGATGGAACAAATTTTCTTGAATGGTCTCAATCAGCTAAGCTCACAATCGGGAGAAGAGGTAAGGTTGGGTTTACTACCGGTAAGCCGAAAACTGAAGATCCAAATTATTCCAAATGGGAGCAGGATAATTTGCTGGTTATGGCATGGCTGGTATGCTCTATGCAACCTCACATTGCCCGCAACTATATGGTCCTTCCAACAGCTAAGGACATTTGGGATAAGTTAACTCCAACTTATTCTCAAGCGAAGAGAAGCATGTAATATGCGACAAGGGGAGAAATCAATGGCCATGTGATTCTCTTCCTTACAATCAGTTTGGGAAGAAATGAATCATTTAGAAGCTTTGGAGTGGAAGGATCCTATTGCTAAACAATACAAGAGGTACATTGAGAAAAACCGAGTTTTTGATTTTCTTGCTGGACTGAATGCTGATTATGATTTAACCAGGCAACACATCCTTAGTGCTGATATTTTGTCATTCTCCACAGCATATTCTTTGGTGCAGAATGAAGAGAGTAGGAGGATTGCCATGATGCAAGTTCCTGTCAATGAGCACACAGCTCTTGTGTCTACAAAACCCAAACAGAGTTTTGGTAAACCTGAAGATGTAGTTTGTGAATATTGCAAGAAGCCAAGGCACACCAAGGATAGGTGCTGGAAACTAAATCTCCACCCAAAGCCTGAGAAATTTAAAACCGAAAAGAAGGCAAATGCTCATGTTGCTACAGCTAGTCATGATTCTCAGACTCACATGCTTGAGGGAAATTCTTCTGCTCAGGCATCTACTCATGACACCTCTGATGTGATGCAAAAAATGAGAGGCATCTTGCTCCATCTTGAAAAGAGTGGGTTGCCTACATCTGCTAGTTCGCATACACCTTCTAGTGCTTTTGCAAAATCAGGTACTACACTTGCGTGTCATGCCTCATCCTCTAGCTCTTGGATAATTGGCACAAGAGCCACTGATCATATGACTGGTAGCCTTCCTACTTTACCACATATAAACTTTTTCTAGGGAAAGGTAAGATTACTATTGCTGATGGATCTCAGACCCCAATCTCGGGTTTGGGTGAAGTTAAACTTACCAACAACCTTTCTCTGAAATCAATTCTCCATGCCCCACAAATGCATAGAAATCTCTTATCTGTTAGCTCTCTTACAAAGTCTCATAATTGTTCTATAACATTCTTTCCGTCTTATTGTGTCTTCCAGGATCTCTGGCTACGGGGAAGACGATTGGCAGTGGACATGAAGCCGATGGAGCTTATCTTCTTGATCAGTCTCCAAAGTTTGGCTTAATGTGTCAGCCTGAGTCTTGTCATGATGAAAAACTAAGTCAATTGAAATTGTGGCATCACCGTCTTGGGCATGTGTCTTTGGGTTCATTGAAGTTACTGTTTCCTAGTTTGTTTGAGTCCTTGTTTAGTTCTGGTCTACAATGTGAAGTCTGTCAACTATTAAAGAAATGTAGAACCACGTATTTTGCAAGTAACAAGAGAAGTAGTGTTGCTTTCTATTTAATACATACTGATGTTTGGGGACCTTATTCTATTCCATGTATGGGTGGTTATAAATATTTTATTCTCTTTGTTGATGACTACTCGTGGTATACCTAGTTGTATTTGATGAAGAGCCGAGATGAAGTTCCTTCAATTATAAAAGGCATTTTTAATATGGTGGAGACACAATTTGAAAAGAAGATTAAGATTATTAGATCTGACAATGCCAAGGAATATTTTGACAAGCATTTACAAACTTTCCTTGAAGAGAAAGGACCAATTCACCAAAGTTCATGTCCTCATACCCCCCAACAAAATGGGGTATCAGAGAGGAAAAACAAACATGTGGTTGAAGTTGCCAGGGGACTGTTATTCCAGATGCATGTCCCAACTTGGTTTTGGGGGGATGCTGTACAAACAATTGTATATCTTATTAACGAACTTCCTTCGCGGACCCTTCATCTCCAGTCTCCTCATCAGCTTCTTTTTCCTGATGAGAATACCTTCCATCTTCCTCCTAAGGTCTTTGGGTGCGTGTCCATGACATGAGTCCTTCTAGGTTGAAATTTGATCCAAAGTCTATTAAGTGTCTTCTTGGGATATTCTTCAGTCCAAAAGGGGTACCATTGTTATGACCCTCACTCTGGAATTTGATTCAATTGGAACTACTGCATGAGGCAAAGTTGAGAATTCTGAGCTTCCTGAGTCCTGTTCGCATACTGATATTTCTTCACCAAAATCCATCGCTTTTTGAGGACTCAGGTTCCTACTACGACTGATCAAAGCTAGAGGATGATGAGGGCAAGACATCCTTCCTTAGAAGCTAGAATTTCTTTACCTTTTTTTTTATGAAAACACAAGGAGCTACACAAGCCTGGGGGTAGCTCTTCCCCACAAATCAGCTATGCAAATAGCCCTAAGAACACTAGGAAAATTACTAGATGAAAAAACATGACCATTTAATGCATTGCAAGCCAACCAATCCGCAACCTGATTAGCCTCCCGATACGCATGCCTAAAGACAATGTTTAAGCTGAACATTGAAGACAGACAATGGCACTCCTTGATGATGATCTCTAGTCTCCATGGGGGCTTCACACTTTACCTCTAAGGCAGTCGATGACAAGCTTGGAGTCTCCTTCAATGATGATTGGCTGATCTCTGTAGTTAGTAGCAATGTTGATGGCCTCCCACACCGCCCAAGCTTCAGCAAGATTGATAGTTGTGGACCCAATTCAATACGCTTTAAACTCAAGGATGCCTCCTTGGTAATTTCTAACGATGCAACCAATCGCACACCTACCATCATTTTTGCTAGAAGCATCAAAATTGATCTTGGTGCTATCTGGTTTAGGACCCCACCAACCTATATAATTCCAATCTTTATTTGTGCTAGTATCAGCACCTAGCGTGCTATTCTTAATCTCATCCCAGTAGATAGAACGGTTAGGGGTAGTATACTTATTACTAAAACATTCAACATTTCTATTTTTCCAAACATACCAAAGCAAACAAGCAATTTTCTTTGTAGTAATGGTCATTAAAGGACCACTATAGTCCGAGATTCTTTCCCACCAGTGCTTAATCGAAGTATCATACTCTAAAGGGCTAGGGAGGCTCGAAGACATGAGACTCCACACTTGGATTGAAATATCACACTTGGTGAAAATGTGATCAATGTTTTCTTCCTCACCACAATGAATGCAAGAAGGGCTAATATTAAACCCTCTAGCAATTAGTTTATTTTTTGTGGGAAGTTTATCATTAAAAAGGAGGAAAAGGAAAACTTTGACTTTTGGGGGAATCTTTAGATTCCAAACATTTTTAGGGGTGCCATTAAGCTCAAAGCCTCCCCCATTAGATCAGCTTTCCTTATTGTAAATTTGTAAGTTGTTTTAACTGAGAAATTGACATCAGATATAAATTTCCAAACTCTCTTGTCCTCCACCGATCGAGAAGGAATCAAAGTTGGTTTAATACATTAACAAATATGGGAAAGAGTGATAGAATTAATGTAATCTTCATTCCACACTTTCCTGTCATGGTCAACCACACAACTCACTAGCATCTCGACATCAGAAATCGAATCTGGATTGACCTCATCCTGGATCAGAGAATTACCAGCCCACGTATCTTTCCAAAATTTGACCAACCTACCATTTCCAATTCTCCAAATTAAGCACCTCTTAATAAGATCCCTAGAGCTGAGGACACCCCTCCAAGCCCAAGAGCTGCCACTTTTAGGTTCTGCATCCCAAAAATTACAATTTCTTAAGTATTCGCAACTGACAACTTTTACCCAGAGGTTGTCTTTACATGTGATGATTTTCCAGCCTAGTTTAGCAAGTAGGGCTTGATTTATCCATTTGAGGTTTCTCACACCAAGTCCACCCCACATTTTAGGCATACAGACTCTTTTCCAGCTAACAAGGTGGATGGGATTCTAACTTCTAGAGTTGGCCCAAATAAAATCCCTTTGGGCCTTCTCTAACTTGTCAATGACATTCTTTGGGATTTTGAATGATTGCATGACAAATTGGGGCACCATGGAGGCAGCAGAGAAAGGGAATTTTTTTTCCATCCTGCAAGCTTCCTAGTTACTTTCTCCTTAAGTAACTTAAAAACCTCATTAGTCACCCTCCCATCAATAACAGGAGCACCCAAATAGATTTTTTTCCTCCAAAGAAGAATTTTGAGAATTTTAGACATGATTTTTTTGTGCCTATTTGGAATATTTTTGGAGAAGTTTATTGTTGATTTTGAGTAATTTGGAAACTGCCCAGAGGCCTTGGTGAATTTATCCAAGGTCTCTTTAATTTTGAGACACGCATTAATGGAGGAATTTTGCAAATATAACACAGTCATTAGCACATTGGAGAATGGGAATGGAGCCCCCCCCCCCCCACCTAGAAGCTTTACACCCAATCAATTTATCTCTAGTAGAAGCTTCCACACAAAGTCTCCTAGATAATGCCTCTGCGCAAAGCACAAAGATACAAGGGGAGAGGGATCCCCCTGCCAAATACCCCTAGTAGCACTGAAAGTTCTAGAAGGAGAGTCATTTATGAGCACTTGGAATGAAACTGTTTTGATACATTCTATCACCCAATGGACCCATTCATGATGAAATCCAAACTTCTTTAGAACTTGTTCAATAAAATCCCATTCCAGCCTATCATAGGCTTTCTCCATGTCAATCTTACAGGCCAGCATTCCATTTTTGCCTTTTCTTTCTCATCATGTGCATCATTTCGTGAGCAATGAGAATGTTGTCCGAAATTTGTCTATTGGGGACAAAAGCACTCTGACAAGGAGAAATAATATCATCCAAGTAAGGTTTGAATCGTTTGATGCGATTAACCAGAAATTTGGAAATAATTTTATAGACTACATTGCAAAGACTAATGGGTCTTAAATCATTAAGCCCCTCTGGATTCTCACATTTAGGGATGAGGGTTATAAAGGTTTTATTCAACTTCCCAGAGTGGAAGAAAGCCTTAACCATTTACACACAGAATCACCAACAATATTCCAAATTTTTTTGAAAAATGACATTTAGCCCATTAGGGCCTGGGGCTTTCAGATCTTTTATGGAAAGCAGGGTGTTATAAATCTCCTCATTAGTCACCTCCTTATTAGGTTTTCATTAATCTCTTCAGTAGTACTATGGTTAATGGAAGCAATGAAGCCATCAACATCCTCAATACCTTCAGAATTAAATCTTTCCTCAAATTTATTGCAGAACTGGTTTTTACCTTACCCTGGACAAGGCTCACAGTGGAGAAAACCCTATTTTTTCATATCCTTATTGGGCCTGGATTCCTGGGTTGAAAGGTTTGTTAAAAGGGAGTCTATATGGGTGTGCAGATTTGGGAAGGCAAGATATGGGCTGAAGTAGTCTCTTAGAGCATGGTTTGTTTAGATTAGTAGTGATGCAACTATTTTAGTTAAAGAAGTGTAGTGCTAATCATTCTTAATTCATTTGTGACACTACACCTAAGAAGATTGTGTTAGTGGTCTATGTGGAAGATCTATGTGACACCAGAGGGCTTCTCTTTCTAAGAGGAGTTCCATACTAGAGACCATGGACAGTTGAAGTATTTCTTAGGTATTGAGGTGGCATGATCTAAGCATGGTACTAATCTCTTTTGGAAAACTATTTTTGATTTTCTTCAAGAAACAAGACAATTGGGAGCCAAATCTTATGGACCCAAATACAATGCTAAGTGACGATTAGAAATAGAGAATTGAAGATCAAAGAAGATACACAAGTTTTTTTCTTGATAATTAAGAAGATACAAGGTTTGTTGGCAACCTGAATTATCTCATCTTTACTCAGCTTAAGATTACATTTGCAATTGCAATTAGTGTATTAAGACAGATCATGTAGAACCAAGGAGCTCCTCACTAGGAAGCAATTATAAGACTGTTAAGGCATTTAAAGAGTGCACAAGGACTTTTTTTTGAAGGTAAAGAGCGCACAAGGACATGGATTACTATATACTAAAATGTATTTGAAACCGGAAGGGTACATTGATGCAAATTAGATTATATTGGATTGTCATTATAACTAGTCATTGAACATTCTTTGGGGGTAATTTCAGTCACATGGAAGAATTAGAAACAAAGTGTGGTTGTTATAGTGCAGATGCAAAGAGATTAATATATATATATATATATATATATATATATATATATATATATATATATAGGGGGAGTGTTAGACTATGTATTTATTTAGGCATGTGAGGACATGGGCATTTTAGACTTTTCCTATGTTTAAGTAAGGGTATTCCTATTTGTCCATTTTTTTTTTCTTGAGAAAAAGCAAAGTATAAGAATTTATTAAAAGCAAAATAAAACCCCTGTACAATTAGGGATAGACTTGTTATTAAGCTTTATGTTTAACATCATGTCTATGACACACCACTAGGTGGGTATTCAATTAGAGTCTCCACCAAACATGAGAAGATTGTGAATCCTATTTCTATTCTAAGTTGCCACTTGCTCCCTCTTCTCTTTACTCCTCAAAAATATTGTTAAAATGAACAATTATCATAATAATTTTTACTTTCCTGTTGTATCATGTCATTCAAAAATACATATAATAATATCAATGGAGTACTTCTAGTTTGGCATCACCACCACTGAAGAGGTGAAAACAACTTTCTTCAACTGTCTCTCTACTCTTCTAACATAGAAATCTTTTGTCCCTAGGGTGATTGAAGCTTTAATAAGATGTATATGCATAGATAACACATGAGTCAATCTACTGAACCCATGCTTGGCTAGTCCAACTTCAAACCCTGACATTCCATCTGGATGTATAGATTTCCTGTTATCTTAGATTTTGAAAAAACATGAGGATATCCAACAAGGCAATTAAGTACTGAAGGTTTTCAATCATCAAAAGATTTTTTATGTGTTTTCTCATACTCAGTTCTTGTTTAAATTAGAGAAAAGGTTACAGGGATATCTCACAAAACATTTAGATCCTTAAGGGTTCCAAGCTCCTCTGGAATTGTTCCTGACAATGAATTAAAAGCAACAGCCCTGGTAAAATTAAAACAAATATCACTAACATAAAATGGTAAAACTAAAAGGAACAATGAAAACCATTGTAATATACCTACTCTAGAATAATCAGTGAAATACAGATAAGTGGCAACATTTAGAATTGGTGCATAAATATGAAACAATAAACAATGCGGAAAAGCAATATAAAGTCAAGACCATATACGGTTATGAAGAGTCACATAGAAAGATATGTGAATGATGAATAGAAATAATTAAAAAAAGTTTAATAACTTTACATTTGACAAATGAAAAGTGACATTTCCGCTCAAAGAATAATCATATTAGAAGTTATAAAGAAATAATATATTGATGTCAACTAGAGGTCATACAAAGTGATCCTTAGCCCCCTAGTTACTGATTATGGCCAAAGAGTTTTTAAAGAATGGTATGTAAAAGCTTGTTTCAGATGGCCATTGCACCCCTTTCCTAGTTCTAAGAGGATGTTAGAAGATTTCTCATAATTTATATGCAGACAACACCCTAGAGACTTGCTATCCTGACGTAAGTACCAGAAAGAAAGGACAATAATTGTTTCATAGAAGAATGCATACATGAAAGGGATTAGTAAAATCATAATGCCACTACCTTCAACTTTCAACTAAGAAAGCACAATGGTTTACCATTCTTGGTAAATAGGCAATGTCACTTAAATTTGATGCTTTGATAGAAATATCTCTAAAACATTAATGGCGTAACCCTAACCATTTTCGCCTAAGAGGTTGCTGCTTGCTCCTAGTTTTCGAGTCTACCCTGTACATCGCACCGGCGATTGGAATCCCTGCGCAATGGGAAACGTTATTGGCATTCTGACGGAGCTTTGGTGGGTGTTCGTTTCTGAACATCTGGGAACCACAGAAGAATGCGAAAGTTGGTCCAGATGAAGGAGGCGATTGAGTGTTAATTTTTGAACAAGAGGATGACATGCAGAAATTTCTTCAAGGAGGACTCTGGTTCATGCATTCAAGTTATACGTTGGTGGACCCGTGGGAGATTAAGAGCTTGACTGTCAAGTGTTTGTTTTGGCAGCTGGTTGAATTTTACAGGAAAAGACGAAGATCCCATCTAGCCATCTATTTCAAGGTCAGCCTAGCAGGCCATCACAGAGACGCTCCAAAGAATGTTGCAGAAGGAAGGAACCTGTAGGAACATCATATCTCAGGGAGCAGACGTACAGTTGTCTCACGAAAACCGGCGACGGCGAGTCACTGAACGAGTAATTGAGTCAAGCAAGGGAACTCAGGAGACCATGTCCTGTTCGTGGGCTCGGTAGCCCGACGGGCTGGCCCAGCCCGGCCCGGCCCGTTCTTCATCGGCCCGACATAATTTCATGAAGGCAGACTGGAATACTGGATTCATCATGTGACGACGTAGCTAGTTCGGTGGCAAGGAAGTCTTCCTAATATTTATAGGGTAAATTTCTTAAACTATACTCTTACTGTTTCTGACAATTCTCTCCGCAGGAAGGAGAGAGATCAGAGTCGGAAGCAGAAGGGGAGGTCTGAGAATAGAGAAAGGAGAAATCTGACCCCAGCATCGAGTTTCTTTGCTTCCGGGAAGAGGCAAGCAAGTCCCAGCAGCCTTCATAAAGTGGATTATTTTGAGGAAGTCTTTCTGAAGAAAAATCACAGTACTCCTAGATCAGACCCTATTCTTTCGCCTTCATATGCTCACAGGGACTTCCACCAGAACGGAAAGAACCATTCCTATCAAAGCCAAACAGAGAGGAGATGTTCTTTATGTTGCTACTCTGTTTTTCGTCTCAAGGTGGGAGACGATGAACAGTAACTTCTCTCAACCACAGCCTCCACTCTCCACTATTCCACCATCCACCAGCGGCGGTTGCGCCGCTAGTACACACTCCTGCATATGCTCTCTCTCTCTTTCCAGATCTAATGGTCGTAGCTTCTCTGGTCTTTCTATACATGTTTTTCTTCCTTTCTTTTTTTGCAAGTCAAATTAAGCTGCACCTGCGGAGATCTAGAGGCCTTCTCCAGCTTCAATGCAACTAGACTTCAAAGGGCAGCGTCAATTTTTGGAATCTTTTCTGTTACAACCCAAATACCCTCCAATGCCTTTGCAGCACCAGCATTGGTAGCGTCAATTTCCGCCTTTGCAGAACCGGCAACTCTCGTGACACCTTTGCCGGTATAGGGAGATGGAGACGATGACGGAGATGATGCTCCACACCAACCCCAAATTAAAGTAAGGTTGGCATAGCCTGACCCACACAAGCACAGCCCGTTTTACACCTCTAAGACAAATGAAAGGGAGTAAAGTTGGCCCTATAAACCGGTATTTTCACTCCATTGCTGATTCGAATGGTCCAACCATTCCAACTGTCACCTAATCATAATTATGGGTCTCATTTTTCTAAAAGTCGAGATTTGACAAAAAAGATGTTGACTGGTCAAAACCCATTCATCCCACGTCCTAATATTAATTCTATTGTTCTTAGAGAATTAATTTCAACTATTATAAAAGTGCCTAGGTAGATGACCATCTTATCCTCAACAAGCTTTTTACTTCCTTTGAACATATACAAAGGTGTTAAACACATGAAAAGATAGCATCTAAACCAATACATCCATTAAAATCAAAGGTATGGGCCGACATGAGTACAACATAATTAATTAATCGGGTCAATTTTTTAAACACAAACATGCCCTATTTATTACATGTATAATATGATACAACCCACTTAATGCGAATTAATATAATTGATTTGTTAATTTCTTTACTAGATGACATCTATAATCTGAATTAACATAAATTTAACATGATTAGTCTGTTTAAATTAAATAATAAAACAAACATTCAATAATTCATTACCTAAATAAATTCATAAAACCATTCAATATCATACTTACTTACCATAATAGTATTCCATCCAAATATACATACATGATCTAATACTTAAAACTTAGGGTCATAAACAGGTCATTTTTAAGTTAAACGAGTTAATTTAAAATTGATACATTTATTAATTATGTTAAGTGGATTGATATGATTTTGACATGAACACAACTAAAATTGACATGTCAAATGCATATGACAAAATGAGAAGAGATCTTATTATTAAAGTATTATAGGGCATTGGTTTTCTAGAAAAGTGGTGTAGAATGATAAAATGATGTATGGAAACCCCAAGATTCTCAATCAAAGTAAATTGAACACATAAGGAGTTCTTTCAACTAAATAATGGGCTAAGGCAGGGAGACCCTCTATAACCTTACCTATTTATCAGTGGGATGCAAGTAATTTCGGATTTGCTCTTCAAAGAGAAAGCTCAAAAGAAAATTCAAGGCATCACATTGAGTAGAAATGGCCCAAAATCTCACATCTATTGTTTGCCGATGACTTCCTTCTAATCTATAAAGCAGAGGTTAAACAGGTGCAACGGATTCTAGGTGTGCTCAAGGAGTTTGAGAAGGTGTTTGGCCAAAGAATTAATAGAATAAAATCGGGATCTTTCTTTAGTCCAGGGGTGCATCGAAAAAAAGTAAAATTTCGCCTGTCAATCCTCCTTATGAAAAAACTAAGTAGAGAAATATTTGGGAATCCAACTTACATTATGGGGTACAAGCAAAATCAATCAATTGGAATTACTAGACAAAATAAATACAAGGCTGAGGTTATGGAAAGCTAAACTGTAATCACAAGCAGGAAGAACAATCATGGTTAAATCAACACTCCAGTCTGTACCAAATTACGTAATGGGTTTCTCAATCCTTCCAAGTGCCATAATTAAGAAGCTAGAACAGATTCAGAGAAATTTCTGGCAGGAAACAAATCAATGCACACCATAGCATGGAAAATCCTTTGTCAACCGAAAAACATAGGGGGCTTAGGATTCAAAAGAATGAAGAGTTTAATCATGCACTGTTCTCAAAACAAATTTGGAGATTGTGGTTGGAAGAAAAGGATCTATGGAGGGAGGCTATAAAAGGAAAATATGTAAAAAAAAATCTATTTATTCCCTAAAAAAGAAGCAGGCGGGCTGGGGATGGTGGAAGTAGGTTATTAAGTTATGGGACTTATTAAAACCAAATACGATGTGGCAAATTAAGGATGGTTCTGCGGTTTTTATTACTGACCCATGGGTGCCAGTGTTACCAAATGGAGTTCCAGAAATAAAGCCTGAAGCACTTTCACAGTCGATGGGGCTAACAGTGAATGACTTCATTTCCACAACAGGTGAATGGGATCGAAGGAAAATTGAATTTTTTTAAAGCAAGACAGTTGCCACCAAATCTGTCAAACTATCATCGCTCATAATCTCTCTTCTGACAGGCTCATTTGGAAAAAATCAAAATCTGGAGTGTATGATGTAAAATCGGGTTATGGGTTCTTTATGTCAACACATGCTTCATCCTCAGGACAACACCGGAATTTGAACCTCATATAGAAATGCAAAGTTCCAATGAGATTCTAAATTTATATGTGGAAGGCATGGTGGAATGGTGTTCCAACAAAGGATAAATGGCACTTCCTCACTGAAGAAGAGAAGAAATGTCCTCAGTGCCACACAACCACAGAAACTTGGCAACATCTCTTCTTTGAATGCTCCTATGCTAGGGCGGTATGACGTTCAGCATCGTCCATAGGAATAAACCCAGAGCACGTAAGGAACAAGGAACTTTATCGTTTCATGCTGGAATGGATAGACACTAAACTAAAGTGTCTAAGCAAAGAAGAAAAGCAGGTCTTCATTGCAAAGTTCCCTGTTCTTTTCAGACTAATATGGGACATGAGAAATGCGGCCTTACAGAAGAATCATGTCATAAATCCAGAGAGCCTGCTTCATCATATGTACTGGCTTCTAATGCCAAGCCCAGCCATACAGCCCTCCCATCCATCATTTATGCATTCACATATAATCTTAGCCACAAAATATAAAATGTTCATTGATGGTTCCTTTATTCCATCATCTGTTATCGCAGGAACAGGAGCTCAGATACTCTCAGCGGAAGATAATGAAATTTTCTCAGGAAGCCAAAGAACTGCAGCAACAAACTCACTACAAGCCAAATGGTGGGCCCTCCTACATGCATACAATATGCCCTCAAGCTGAAGACAAAAACTCTGGGAACATTCATAGGTGCTACCGTGCTTGGTGCATTGAGCTAGGGATTTCGTCCGCCGAGAGGGGGACGGTGAACTGTCCGATGCATACAGTGGCGGGCTGAGGGTGTTCCCCTACAGCATTCAAGTCGGTGTTGTGCCTGTTATTGCTGGAGGAAGCCATGGATACTAAAGGTTTCTTTGAGAGAGAGTTAAAGGTTAGGGAAGGCCTTTTGAAGTCTTCCCACAGATGGTGCCAAATGATGATGCACAATCCGATCGGTCCTTACTATCGGTCACCTTGCCTTTGACAGAGTTGAAGATGCCTGAAACAAGGAAAAAACTGGAGATTTCCGGGGAGGAACCCGGTAGGAACACTCCAACGCTCAAGTTAATACTCTTGAGGAGGCAAGGAAAACAATGGATTTCAAGACCAAAGAGCACAAAAATCACATACCACATTCGTTGGGGGAAGAGGGCTTTTTATAACCACCCTGGTACACTCATTCCCATACCTCTGCCAGATCGGGTGTCATCACCTCTGCGGGGACAGACATAACCGCCACTGTCTTCCCTGTCAGGGCTGTCTCTGCAACGTCTGAGATGGCGGTGGCAGGTGGCCGTTGGAGTGCGGCTGTCATGTGTCAGACACCTAATCGGTCATGCTACTTGGAGCCAAAGTGCCGGAGCGGTGCGCGAGGTAGTCTTGAGTTCAGATAGAAGGGTGGCCCGAACTGACCTGAGGTGGGTCTGCTCGGGCTCTTGCCCTTTGCGGTGCTCCTTGTAAGGCTCGGGGTCTCTAAGGGAAAGCTCGGGCTCTTTCTCCTGGGAGGTGTGGATTCCTTTTGGGGGAGCTCGGGGCTCCTCTTTGGAGAGCTCGGGTCTCACCTCGGATCACGGGTATGCTACTGTGCCGAGCTGGCGCTCCTGCCAGGTCACACTCTGTTGTTTCCACGTGTTGCACGGCCAAAGGGTTGGGTCAAATCTCCCTCCATCGCAAATGTTATATATACAAATATGTATGTATATATACATATATATATACATATGCATGCAATATTTACATATATACACACACACACACACATATATATATATATGTACAAATGTATATAATTGGGTCAGGCTCGGGCCGGGTTCGGGCTACCTAAGGGTTAGGCCCGAGCCCAACCTAAAAAATTAAAAGCCCAACTTCTTGGGCCCGAGCCCAGCCCGAGGACCAAAAATCCAAGCCCAGCCCATGTAAAATTTCGGGTTGGACCAGTTCAGGCTCGGGCTGGGCCCGCCCAAGTTTCACCCCTCGTGGAGGCCCAGCTCAGAATACAAAAATCAGCATCCCGAAAACCTTACCAAACGGGCACTTAGCATCTTACGATGGAGACAAAAGACAAGGGAATTTCATGCATAAACACCCCTCAATGCTGCATTAGCTAGGCCAGACTGGTCTAGTTGGTAATTGGTATAATTTGATTGAGATTCTACAGCCTGACCTCCTGCTCCACGGTGGCAATGTTATAAAAATCAATAAGAAGGCTGAACTGTTGTAGGTTGCAGGTCATCAGTTCAATGGTTTTGTTGGTTTTAGTAGAACGGGTACAAAGCATTCCAACATGTAGAACTTGAAAAATCACAAAAAAATGAAAAGATCACTAATCACCCAATTGGACAATCAAGCACAAAATTAAAGTTAAAGTTTGTACATACATTAACCTAGGGGTGTTCAAATTCGATTGATAAATCGAAAATCGAACCAAATCAAACCGAATAAGCTAATTCGGTTCGGTTAATTTAGGTATTGGTTGGTTCAGTTTTTATTTTCTAAAAAAAAAGTTGGTTTTTGGTTCTGGTTCAGTTTGACTGAAATTTTCAATTGAATTGAACCGAAAACTGAATTAATGTTGTTATTTAGTTAAGTATATTAAATATTAATTTTTATTTAATACTTTATGTTAATTAATTATTATATTTCCTAATGAACAATTTATCAATTCTCCATTGGGCTTTAGGCCCATTCTAAATTTTAATTAATAATAACTAATTAAAACCTAGACTCATTATTAATTGTTTATTAGTCATTAATTGTTCTTTAATCAATAATTAATTTTGAAAATGGCCAATTCGCCAATTCCCAATTAGCATAGGGCTTTTGGGCCTATTCTAACTTTTAATTAATAATAGCTGTTTAATTAAAACCGTTGAGCTTTGGGGTCATTCTAACTTTTAATTAATAATAATTAATTATTTAAAACCATTGGGTTTTGTGGCCATTTGAAATTTTTTAATTAATAACACTTATTAAATGCTTATCATTTATATGGAACTAGGGTTCAACGAAACCAAAATCCGAACCAAATTCGGTTAGGTTCAGTTTGATTCTAAAATATAATTTGATTTGGTTCGGTTATTGGAAATGGTAAAACCGAATAGTCGGTTAGGTCCTCGGTTTGAACCAAACCGACCTATTGTACACCCGTAATGTAATCTTGACATGGTGATCAGATCAAATGGATTGACAGTTCAACTGCCTAGGTTGAATGGGTTTGGAACAAATTGATAATTTTTGGGTGACAGTTCGAACGGTTCAATGCGGATTGTAGGGGTGTCACTGGACTGATTTTGGATTGGACCCCATCCAAACCAAAATCAATTTGGACGAATTGGATGGACCAACAAGATATATTGTATTGGACTAGTCCAGACTTAATGGTCCAAAGTATTTATTAGATTGGATGGGATTGGATCTGATCCATCCATAATGAATTTATATTGAATTGGATTAGACTGAGCCAATATATAGTCCATTGATAGGAGATAAGAATATAGGTGTCAATGAATTAAATTTGAATTAGAATTAATCTAAATTAAAACAAATTTGAACAAATTAAACTATCCAAACATTAAATTAAACCGGTCCAAAATGATTTAAAATATTTATTGAATTGGATTGGACCTGATTTATAATGAACTCGCATTGGATTAGATCGAATTGGACCAAATCCAGTCCAATTAACACCACTAGTCGGGTAGAAAACAATGCATGATGGAGCTCTTGACAGAGCACGGAGGCTGACCTTGTCTGCAATAACCATGTGTTGCTTTGCTCCCTTAGCTCTCAACAAATTCTCTTTGACGACCAGAGGATGGTATCTACGAGTTCTGGGTCTGCGTGCCATCAGATTCGTTACTGAGTTTGGCTTTTGGTACACATCTGCTTTTAAGAAACCTGGAAGATTTTCTGTGGGGGAACTTCTTGGGTCCAGGGGACCGCGTGGTAGTGCGGTCTGAGCCTCTGGGGGCCCATGAAGTTGCCACATTACGTGGAAAAGCAAAGCTTCTGAGGAATCTCCTTCGCCGCTTTTACTGGAATTTGAAACCTCAAGCCTCAAGCTGGGGCTCGTTCTTCAAGCTTAATTCTCTTTGGACTCTGGACAAAGGGGAAAAGATTGGGTATGGGCCATGGGGTGCCACCTCTCCTGGGCCGATCAGAATGGTCTGAGCCTCTTGACCTAAAATTCCTTAATTTTTTTAAAGACTGTGCGTAGGTGGGTCTCTCACATTGAAATAGTGTATAAAGAGAGACCGGATCTGCTCTCACGAATGGTGCCTCACACTGACCACAGAGGTACATCCCATTGTGCATTGGGAACATTTCACATAGTCATATTTATGTATTATTATTTATGGGAAATATTCCCAATATAGGATAGAATGTGCCTGTAAAGTCGTTGTGAAGCAACATGTGTGAGGAGCATTCGTATAAACAATAGGCTTATTAAGCACGGGCATGCATATAAAACATGCTGGGCCTTGGGCCATAATTTCTTGACCTTATGGGCCCTTCCCAGTCTGGGATAATATGATATGCCTGGCCCAGGACTGTGTAGGGCAGTCCTGGGCCCACATTTTAGGCTTGATGTATGGGCCGGCTGAGTAGTCATTTAAGGGTCCCCTTTTAAATGTGGGCTTTGGTTCCCTGGAAATGCAAGAAACAGTTAGTTGGGGTTGGGTTAGGGGAACAATGAGCACCATGGTTTTTAAAACCAACTCGGAGATCGAACCAGTCAGGGGTTTGGTTATCAGGTCGACGGTCCGATTGTTTAAACCGAACAGTCAGTCCATTCTGACAAAAAAAATTAAAATTAAAAAAATAACAGTCAAAATCGTTTGAATAGTTAATTGCCCGGATCAGCAGTTTACTGACCAAAATCAATGATTTTTGAAGAAAATCCGGTTTTAAGGAAAACTGAAACCGGTCACCTGACTGTTGCCAGTTTTTCCGGTCCGACTGTCTGGTTCAGTCCAGTCTGATTTCGAAAAACCATGATGATGAGCACAGACATACCGTAACCACAGACCCCTCTCTCACGGACTTCTGGATGGCAATAAGTGACAATTTCCCCCTTTCTTTCTCCTCCCTCTACCAGGGTAATGAATTCAGATTTCGAAATCAAGTATGGTACAGTTATTCTGTTTATTACCTGGTCTCTGAGTAAGGTGCCGTTTACTCTTTTTATTTTAGAAAGATCTTCCAACAGTCGAGATGACCAAAAGACGTATTATGCTTTTTATTCAGGCCTTCAAAAATGAATTTAAAGAATACTTATCCTACGGAAAATCTTAAAAACTTCATTTGAAGCTTCTTGAAATTCCCCCATTTCGTCTTTGGGGCGAACATCTTCTGGGCTTCTTAGCTTTTTGTTACCAAACAGAAAAAAGACCAATTTTCAATCCTCCAAACTAAGCCTAAAAGACCGCACAGAAAGATTTTCCAAAGGCCGCCTAAGCTAGTAGGCATTTTGGAGCCTGAGCATCTTTCTCCAATAATCAAATTATTCATAAGTAAATAAGCAGATGAGTGGAGGAAATTAAGCTAAGACCCATCCTTTCTCACTACTGTATCCTATAATCCTTTAAACTGGCCTAAGCACAACAAAAGCAGTCCAAAAGGCATGTGGACTCGTTTGAAAATTTATTGCCTTTAACGCTACAAAGAAAGAGAGAACTAACTAGCTACACTGATGCTCTACCACTATAGGAAACCATCATATTACATTGCTGCTTCTGTGTCTTCTGGGAGCTCTGGACTGACCGATCAATAGGCGTTTATGGATCAAGTTCAGCACTGACCTGACTGCGAGGACTAAAGCCTCAAGATATAAATATTATCTCCCATGATCGGTCTGCAACTGCTCCTTTATGCTCTAAGGACGCAGAACAAGTATGGCAATTAAGCGAATTGCCATCCCAATTGCAAATGACGAAGTGACTGTGGTACCCATCTGTTTCAGAGACGATTTACAGAGAGAAGTGACAGCAGGAGGCATGTTGAGGTGAAGAGAAGCGACAAGCCATGTGCAACGGAGGCTGCTGAATCGGTGGAGCCAGAAGGTTCTGATCCATAAACTGTTGATCCAGAGCCAGTTGGGTTGGTCGTGTTTAAAATCGAAGCGCCGGTGCTGTAATAGTGAGAACCAGTGAGCACTCTTTCTTTGGAACCAAGCAGAAGAAAATGAAATTACAGATGCTGAGAAGAACTTACCTAGTTGATGGATACTGACATGTCGAAGTGCCTGCAAATAATGTAAAAGTAGATGATGTCTGAAAGTTAGATTTCAAACCATAACTTCGAAAATAAATTCAAGCAAACTCATTCGCCTCTCCATGATTACAGTTTGGGAAGTTAAGAGCAATCAGAAAGACTGGAAAGGATTCTCTGATTAGAGGGGAAATAGAGTTATACAGACCCATATCCAACTATACTTGGATACAGGATGAAAGATCAGTAATGCACCAGGAGAAATGTTTCACTTTCAGACTAGACTGTGAAAATTGTGATCAACATCATTAAGAATGCTGACTGGAAATTTGGGATTGCCCAGTTGAGCTTAACTTTCTAGGCAGTCTCTGTGTCTTCAATGATGTATTACTTCAGGAAGCAAAAGAATCTAGGTTGCAGATGTAGCTTACTTGGATCAACATTGGTAATAATGGCTGCTCCTCCGAAGTTGCAACTAGTAGGAATTGGGTTCTTCTGGTAGTAGTCATTGAATGCATAAGAAGCATGATCACGAACTGTGTTTGGATTGTAACAACTTGCACCTGGCTGAATTGCTGAACAATCTGTACCACCATACCCGCAAGCGTAGTCCAGAGCAACCTGTAAAGCAGTCTGCGATGCAGATTGGCTGGCGATGCACCAGCTCCCACCTGATGATATGGGGGTGGCTGTGGTTGGAGTGGTGTACGGGCTTGTAATGGCTGGGGTCGCCGGAGTTACACCTGGGTTTACTACAGGGGTGGTTGTTGTCGGCGTCGTTGTAGGGGTCGTTGTTGTCGGAGTGGTCGGATTGACCACCGGAACGGTTGTTATTGGTGTGGTGACATCCAATTGTGTGGTCGACTTTGAAACTGAGACCAACGATTTTCCCTTGTGATCCAATTCTTTGCTGTGCGAAGTTGCGCCAATCGGAGCCTTTTTCTCTGCAACTTTTAAGCCTGAAAACAGAAGTTCAAATCAGAACCAAGGTGAGACTTGTATCGTTTTAATAACAAGAAGGGATTAATGTATTCATATTCAATTAACCGCTCCAATGAAATCCGAATAAAAATTAAAAAGAGAAGAATCATCAGACCAGAGTTCTAATGGTTGATAATTGAGAATAGATACTTGGTGTGATCAGAGCCAAATAACTTGACTCAGTGTTTGGTGCTGGCAAAGACCATATTTACCAACATGAAGAACAGAAAGGCAAATTCAAAATACCAGACATAAAGCAAGAAATATGATTACAAACAAAAAAAAAAAAGTAGTCTCATAGAGAGATCGAGAGAGAGAGGGTGGAATTTCCAGCAAACAATAGGAATGATCAATCAGAAGAAGGAATGAAATACCCAGATGAATTAATGGCAATCAAATTCAAACTACATGGCACAAAGTAGAGCCCTGTTTGAAAAATAAGTCACCTGAACAAAATAGAAGACCCAGGAAGAGGAAGAAGAGACATTGAAGAACTTTTGGACCCATCACTCCAAACTACTTCTTCCTTTTCTTCTTCTATTTCTGTTCTTTGCTTCTTTTTTTTTCCCTTGCTGTTCTTCCTGTTGTTCTTCCTCTTTAGCCTCTTGAGGCTGGCTGGATTTTTCTACTTGATTTGAAACAAAGAACAGCTAAGATTTCTCAAATAAGTACTGATGCCGCTGTATTAGTTGTAGAAAAGGGGGATTAATCTTTAGACCCTTTGTTAATAATATACATATATTTGGAAGAATCAGAGCTTTCTTGGGTTGAAGAGAAAGAGGGAGGAAGAGAGAGAGGAGGAATAAAAGAAAACTTGAGAAAGGAGGCATAGGTGTTGGAAGATGCACGCAAGAGCAGGTGCAAAAAGAGAGAAAAAGATGAGAGCAGGAAAATAAAGAAAGAGGCAAAGAGTGAATTGTTTGGAATTTAAGTCTGGTATGTGGGCTGATCTAGTGATGATAGTAATGATAATGATTATGTTGATGGATGCATTTCTTTCTCTTTTTGAGCTTCTCTTTTACTATTTATGGGACTAAATCAAAAGACAAAGGTGGGAAGAGGAAGAAGAAGTATCATATGGTGGTGGGTGCATGTTTCCTCCTTTGTTTATTCCTTAATTCAGTCTTAATCTTAATACCTCCTAAAGGTTTCAGATCATGATCTTCAGTTTTTTTCTGTTGGGTTGTCGGTATTGTGTGTGAATGTGATTTCCAAATTCCAACTGCCCAAGCTTGAAGGCTTCTTGTCTTTCTACTTCTCTACTATAAAAGATGAGAAAATGGTGATCACATGCATGAAGGTTCCTTGAGATCAGATACTCTCCTTCCACATCTCATACTGGGGCCCTCAATTTTGTGGGTCCCATCTAAGAGATCAGTTTGCCTTTAGATCACCTTACTGGGTAGATGGTAGATCTGTTTTTAGCTAGCGCCTAGGCCTAGTGATTAGTGGATGACTGGATGTGATTCATCAGATGGTTGCTCTGGACCATTGCAAGTGGGCCAACAGCCCAACACCTTTTGTTTCTTTATTTGGTAAAGAACGTGGGGAACACATGATGCAAATAGTTCCAATGTTCAAACCGGATCAAACTGTGGTCAAGTTGAGCCGGATCAATCTGGCCATGGCTTCCTTGCAGACATACAGAAGGAACCAGGTACTCCTCACTTGTATGAACCTTTACTTCTGTGAGGAGAAATCCTCTACTAGGGCTCCAAGCAAGTTTGAATGAGGGTACTTGGGTAACTCTGCAACCCCACTCTAGGAGAGATTTTCTGAAGACCCAATTGAAATGAAACACGTGTCCTTACAAATATAGTCGACCGGTCCACATGTAACAAGTTGATTGGCTATCTAGTCCAGACTGGCAATCCCTGAATCCACAGCTGGACTGATGAAATGGTCAAATGGGCCCGTATGGACCACAAACGCACTCGTGCAGCCCAGGCCAAAAGGCATTTAATTAGTGAAAATTTTATCAAAGTGGGCGGTCCAAATCCCTATCTTCACACACTTTTGGCCCCATGGATTTTGAAATACTGCCTATGAAGAGAACACTTTTGGATCCACAGATAGGAGGCTCTTGGCTCTTGATTTCTTCTTCCCTAGACCATCCAAAAGCGAGACTATGTCTTTGTGCAAAAATTTAAAATAGGTCAGGGATTATTATATGTAGTAGCACCATAGATATGCCATCATTTCTCTTTTGAAACCACATATTATTTAATAACTATGTCTAATAAAACCCTAATCATGAATCAATTTGTATATCCAAGTCCAACCCAAAAGACCCCTAACCGTCCAACCAATGGATCTGTTTGGACCTTGAAATTTTATATAAAAATTATATCAATTATGGCCGTCTGTAACTAAGTGGAGCATGGACTGAACTCTGCTTTTAGCTGGGCTTGGCTTGTCAAGTCATCATCACCATCATCTCAACCCTCTCCCAAGTATATGGGGTCGGTTATATGAATCGCCAGTGTGAGCTTCTCTTACACCGCGGTCCCAAGCCCGGATAAAGGAGGGTTATGTCAGGTCGGCGCCGGCACTAAAATTTATACCATACTCTTATGGTCATGGACCAAGAATTGACTCATTTAGGTCTGGATTTTTACAAAGAAGAAGAAGAATAAGACAAACTAATGCATGTTTATCAAATCCTTCGTGGCAACTTTTTTATGAATGAAGTGGCAATCAATATGAATTTGTCTTGGTGTTATCATGTTTAACTAGGTTATGAGTAGTTCTAACACATATTGTTGTCACAATACAAATTAGTTGGATCTTACATCATTAAGCTAAGCTATCATAAATAAAGGGCTGTTTGACGGTTGATATCAAACAGGAATGCCAAATTAGGGTATGACAGCCCTTTTTTAACAGAAAAAAGGAGATAAGTCCTTAAAATAAGGAATGTCAAATGCAGCTTTAATGTATAAGTTGGTTTGATCTTTTTTTAAACTGACTTTGCAAGAAGTACTTCAGCCATAGCTTCCTTGCATTGTATGTATTCGAAGTAGGGGTGTCAATGGACCAATAAGACATTGAATTGGACAAGTATAGACTTAATGGTCCAAAATATTTATTGTATTGGATGGAATCTGGTCCATCTATAATCAATTTATATTGGATTGGGTCGGATTAAACCAATATCCAGTCCATTGACAGAAGATAAGAGTATGAGTGTCAATGGACCAGGTTTGAATTGGACCCAATCTAAATTAAAACCAATTTGAGCAGATTGAAAGGTCCAGACATTGAATTGGATCAATCCAAAATGGTCCAAATTATTCATTGGATTGGATTGGACCCGGTTCATTTGTAACAAACTCATATTGGACCTACCTGCGTTGGGCCAATATGCAGTCTATTGACAATCCTAATTCAAGGAAAACTTATGGCTCGGTTTGAAAAAAGTACAAATACAAATTTGTAGAGTGCAGAACCTTATATTTTATATGTATTTGTATTGCACATATTTATATTTATACACTTCACAAACTAAGCCTGTAGAACAAATCAGAATAAGACGCAGAGACATAACTACTTTTATCATCATCATCATCATATCATCATGTCCTTTTTTGCTAGCCATCTAGTCATTTCAATTTACAGCGGATCCTTCTTCTCATGGGTGCCCGTTAAGAAATTGCTACCAACAAAACGCTCCCAAGACTGTACCAACAACAAAAAGATATTCCGAATGTACAGCTGCAGAGGACAGTTTGGATATGTTGCGAGCGTTTAATTGATAGCAGATTTGAACTCATGGGTGCCATAGATGGTATTTTGTACATGTGACTAAGCCATCTTAATCACCTTTCTCCCATTTTTTCACCTATTGGAGCTACTTTATTAATAACAATAAAACTTCCACTATATCAAATTCCTTCCAAAGACAGATGTGACATCTTGGCTAATTCTAACTTAGACAACTGAGCACTAATGAAGACTATATGAAAAGGAATTTAATAAGTGAAAATGGGAATCAAACTGAACAATCCAAACCCCTATTCGAGACACTATAACCACCCTCCTCCCCCCACAATTGATTTTGAAATACTACTTATGTAGACTTACTTTTGGCTCGAAAGAAGAAGGTTCTTGACTGTCCATCGGAAAGTGGCAATGTGTTTTTTCCTTTGTTGTTTATACAACATTTTTAATAGAGCTTAGGGATTGCCATAAGATAGCTGCATAGCTATGGCATCATTTCTCTTTTGAGAACCACATATTATTAAAAGTATGGAGGTATTGTTTAATAGACCCACTACATATTTCATCTCATATCTAACTCAAAAGTGAATAAAAAGCTTGATCCTGAATGGTTAATGGTATAGGGTAAGGCCCAAACTTTGTATGCATTTGGGGAAGGCATGCTATGTCCTCCCTAATACTTATTCTGGTTTGATAATGGTTAATAAAATTTTAAGGTCCTTGTCCCTTCACCTAAATAAAGTTTGGAATTGAAAACAAAAAAATTCAACCATCATATCCAACATACACACCAAGACTTCGTTTCATAACTTTTGGGGTTCAACCATGGTCGTCGGCTATCTCCTTATATCTTCTTTCACCTAGTTGGAAATATCTTTGAAGAAAATTTAGGGCCTGTTTGGTTTACAGAAATAGGGGTTTGGAATGATTTATTTTGATTCCAATTGTCTGGTTGGACGGAATCAGAAACCCCAAGGTTTTAAAAACTGACTTAGAAATGAAATCATTCTAATTATCGGTTTTCGAGTCAATGGTTCAACCATCTGGGTCTAACAGTTCGAACAATTTGCATATTAGGGTAAATGTTTATATGAGATTTGCCCTAATATGCAAACCTCATATAAGAAAGAAGAGATGTCGACTAAGAAAGCCAGAAAGGAGAAAGGAGAATTGTTGTCGGCTGAGAAAGAAAAATAGAAAGAAGAAGAAGGAAAGAGAGGAGGGAAGGAGAGAAGGAAGAGGAGGAGGATGATTTGATGCTCACCGGCGACGATAGCGGTGATGGCGACAGCGAGGTAGTGGCAACAAATGCAAATCTGAGATCTAAGTTCTTGAGTCTCATATCTGAGGTCTGAGTTCTTAGATCTTAGATCTCATATCTAAGTTCTCAAATCTCAGATCTGAGATCTATTTCTCCAAAACACTTGTAGTCTTCTTCTTCTTCTTCTCTTCATGCTAGATCCCATATCTGAGTTCATGTCTCAGACTGGATCTTAGATCTGAGTTCTCCTCTCTGCAACTTTATATTGCAAATCGCTAGCTGGGTCAAACGAGTCAACGATTCGACTACCCGGGTCAGTGGTTTTCTGACGAAGTCAGCGATTTTTGACCCAAGAACGGGTTAGGGGTGAAATGAAACTAATTACTTGGACGGTTTTCGGGCCAAACAGTCTGATTGTCCAAGTCAATGATGGTTCAAAAACATTGAGAAACCCATTCCCATTCCTACTAAAATGGCATTCTCCCATTTGAGGGAATAGCCATTCCCTCCCCCTCCCCTGGAAATGAGAATCCATTCCAGCCAATTCTGATTCTAGTTCAGGTTTCAGTCTGAACCAAACAAGTGGGGAATAAACCGTTCCAATTCTGAAGGATTTTGATTCCGGTTCCGATTATAAAGTGTGAACCAAATGGACCCTTATTTTTTCTTAATGGTATTCCCCCATTTGAGGGAATAGCCATTCCCTCCCCTTTCCCCTGGGAATGAGAATCCATTCTAGCCAATTTTGATTCCGGTTCCAGTTTGAACCAGACAGGTGAGGGGAATAGACCATTCCGATTCTGAAGGATTCTGATTCCAGTTCCAACAATGAACCAAACAGACCCTTATTTTCAAGAAATGGAAGGATTTATAACATATATATAATTTGACAATATTTATCAAAATATATGGTGCAGCAAACTAGCAATGTTTATACCTACGCTGGCGTAAAAAAATGTTTACACCTAATGGACTTATTATTGACTTCACTGAAGAGACTTGAAAAGCTAAATGGCTTCCTCTTACCAAACCACTTACACTTATTATATATATATATATATGTGTGTGTTATTTTATGAATATTATATTCAAAATGATGACAATTATAACTCTCACGATACATATGAGCCCACGTGTTACCGGCACTATTAAATAATTTATTTTTTTAAGAAAATATAATAAATAACCAAAAAAATCTTATAATAATAATGATAATAAAATGCTGAAAATAACCAGAAAGTATAATATCCAACCCTAAAAAACCAAAAATTAATGTTTGAGTTGGATAATTAATGCAAAAAAATATAAAAAATAATCAACAATAGGTTGGAAAATAAAAAAAATACTATCCAACTCAAAAATATAATATTGTAAAAAATACTACGAAAAAGTACGAACAGGCTCAATGCAGATTTCTGAATTCTACTGCAGAGCTATAAACATTCAAAATGTCAACAACCCCCACTCTATACACCAATGCCCGCCGTGAATGGACATCAATTCCAAGCTGACACCCACCCCAACTGTACTTTGGGCCTAAGACCCTGGGCTGAACCATCAATCTCCCAAAATACTAATATCACAACAAAAAAAATCACAACAAATTCGGATTATCATTTCAATCATAAAGAAAAATTCTACTATTTTTTTATAATTAATCACAAAAAAAACTACAATATCAGAACACAAAAATATTTCAAGCACCAAAACAAATTTGGGTTAATATTTCAAATTTCAATAATAATAAATAATGTTTTTTCCTGATTAATCACAAAAAAAAATTGCAATCAATATGATAAGCAAATATTAACATGTTAACCACATTTTTCTATATGAATAATTCGGGTATTAGCATTTTCGTTCACAATGATAGCTAGGAAAATTTAAAAAAAAAAAATGAGTTTGGAATTCACCAAACTAGACACTCGCCGACTAGGTGGTTTATCTCTTTCCTAACTACTGATCTAGGGGAAATGGTGAAAAAAGAAAGGATTAGATAAAACAGCCATGGAAGCTTTACCCAAAACACATAAATGGAGAAGTCTTCTCTATACCAGGGGCGTTCGGTGGAATATTGAAAAGTTTATGGGGATAGTTCTATCCCACCAAAATGGAATATAAGTGCTTATAATAAGTTGGCCTAGTGTTTTTTTTTAATACTTATTTTCAAAATCACTTATTCTGGGTTTCTTACCAAACATGAATAAGTGTTTATTTTTTCACTTATTGTATGGTTCCACCACTTATAAGTATTTATTTGAACATTTTTTTGTGAGATTTTTTTTTTTTTTTTCGAATACCAAACACAATGCACACCAACTTTTTAACATAGGTGGAAATAGGAGGATTCAAATCCACATCTCTGCTGGGCCTACCCACTAACATGCCAAATGAGTCATCACTCGTCTAAGTATTTATTTGAACAAGTACTTGAAATAAGTGATCCCAAATAGGGGTGGAGGATTGTTCAACATGAAAGGTTTTAGTGTTTACCTAGGGCTGTCAACAGCCGGGTCTGGTTCAACACAGCATGACCAGTCCCATCCTGATTAAAAACCTTAGACCCAGAACCATCTTGATTAATAATTGGTTATGTCTGACCTGACTATACTAACATGTATAATTATTTGAATAAATAACAACCTAAAACTTGATTTTTGATAATAGAATCGTAATAAAAATGGAGACCAAATCAGCCCCCACAAGATTTTCCCTTACAATGTCTCACAGTACATTCCTACCATGTATTGGTAACATTTTCCGATGATAACCTCATAAATTGATGATGTCATCATCGGGAGATATTCTCAATACACAATGGGGATGTACTGTAAAACGTTGTGGGGGGCAATCTTGTAGGGCTGATTTGAACTTATAAAAATGACAGTAAAATAAGAAATCAAGTGTTTTTAATCAGAATTATCTTATATATTATCTATCAAATTTATACTTTTAAAAATTAAATATAATAAAAATTACAAAAGAAAACTAAAAAGCTTTTATGTATTATTAACAAAATAACTGGCTCATGTCTGAATCAGTTCGAAACAAACAAAAACCAGATTGGGACAAAATCATAGAACAATAACCGAGTCAGTTCAGGTCTGTTAGATGGAACCAACCCGTTGACAGCCCTAAAGAAGAGAGTCCAGATGTGCTCCTCACACGGTGCACCTCACATCATGTCCTGGCCGCACATCAGAAATATCTCCCGTACTTGTATTTAATATTCATGTGGAGATGTTTACAATACAGGGTGGGATATGACTGTGAGGTCAGTGTGAGACACGCTCGGTGGGGAGCAGATCCCAATTCTTAATTCTTAAGGAGAACGAGAGGTAGACGGTGAATCAGTCATACTGCCAGAGTGGCAGCTGGGCTCCTGACTCAAATACCCTGCCTGGCCCAATGCAACTGTAAGCCCATTCATAGGCCGGGCCAGCTCGGGTTAGGCCTTCCAAGGCCCAGCCTATCCTGTGGAGCCGTGGAGGGATTTTCCGTCCACAGACCGGAACCGAGAGCATAGAGCACAGACTGACAGACAGAAAAGAAGAAGACGAGAACGGAAGGTATGCAACCATGGTGTTGCAGTGCACTCCCTTCATCATCCCCCTCCATTTCCAGATTCATCTCAGATCACCCGTCTCTCTCTATGCTAGAGAAGAGGTGCACCAACATGTCAGACCTCCAAAAGCTCCATGCCCACATCATCAAGACCGGTCTGGCCAAAGACACCATTGCCGCTAGCAGGGTGCTAGCCTTCTCCGCCACCTCCCCGGCCGGTGATATCAACTACGCCTACTCGGTCTTCTCTCAAATTCAAAACCCAAATCTATTCACATGGAACACCATCATTAGAGGCTTCTCCCAGAGCTCCACTCCTCTTCGTGCCATCTCTCTCTTCACTGACATGTTGCAGTCTTCACCTATTGAACCCCAGAGACTCACTTACCCTTCTCTCTTCAAGGCCTATGCCCAACTGGGTCTAGCCCATGATGGAACTCAGCTCCATGGGAGGATTATAAAACTTGGGCTCGAATCTGATCCCTTCATTCGTAACACAATCATCTTCATGTATGCAACGTGCGGTTTCTTAATCGAAGCTTGTCGCCTGTTCGATGTTTCTAACTCGGACGTTGTTGCATGGAATTCCATGATCACGGGTCTAGCTAAATTTGGGGAAATTGATCAGTCTAGAAGGTTGTTCGATAAAATGCCGAAGAGAAGTACAATATCCTGGAATTCCATGATTAGCGGGTATGTAAGGAACGGGAATTTCAAGGAAGCTATGGATCTGTTTGATGAAATGCAGAAGGAAGGTATCAAGCCGAGTGGGTTTACAATTGTAAGCTTGTTAAACGCTTGCTCTGGCTTAGGAGCTCTCGAGCAAGGGGAGTGGCTTCATACTTATATAGAGAAGAATGAGATTGAAACAAATAGTATAGTTTCAACTGCTATTATTGACATGTATTGTAAGTGTGGGTGCGTCGACAAGGCTCTTCAGGTGTTTGAGACCATCTCTGAAAAAGGGCTTTCATGTTGGAACTCCATGATATTAGGCCTAGCAATCAACGGTTGTGGGAAGGAAGCAATTCAATTTTTTTCAAGGCTTCAATCTTCTGGTTTGAGACCTGATGATGTCAGCTTTATTGGCGTGCTAACCGCTTGCAGTCATTCAGGCATGGTAAATGAAGCAAGGAAGTATTTCTCAGCAATGAAAGAAACATATAATATTGAACCCACAGTCAAGCATTACAGTTGTATGGTTGACGCCTTAGGCCGAGCTGGACTTCTTGAAGAGGCAGAAGAGTTTATAATTAATATGCCAGAAAACCCAGATGCTATTATATGGAGCTCCTTACTTTCAGCTTGTAGGAAACATGGAAACAGTGAAATGGGAAAACGGGCAGCAAGGCAGATGATTGAGTTGGACCCGAGTGAAACTTGCAGCTATATACTTTTGTCAAATGTTTATGCAGCGGCAGGTCAATTTGAGAATGCAATGGATGCAAGGTTGTCCATGAAGGAGAAGCAAATTAAAAAGGAGCCCGGATGCAGTTTGGTTGAAGTGAATGGTGTGGTTCATGAGTTTGTAGTTGGTGGGAGACTGCATCCTCAAGCCAGAGAGATCCATGCCGTGTTGGATGAGCTTAGTGTGATGTCTAAGGAGATAGAACATGTCCAGCATGGTACAATTGATGGAATTAGTTCATGAACGAAGTTTCAGAACAATGTAATATAAAAGAAACACATATTCGAAAAAAAAAATCTCTTTATTGCCATTTGTAACAATGTTCCTGGCATTTGTTTTCCAAAACAATGGTAAAACTTGATTATAGTTTTGTATATGTAACTTCATACACATTTAGACAAACAAAACGCTTCCAAATTTGAGTTGCTGTCTCAACACTGCTCGGTATGCTGTACAAAATTGTTCTGTTTTTCCTCTTCATTTAAGCAAGCCTGGTTGTTACATATGAACATGTTGTACAACATCAAAAACCTCTGGCACTGTGCAGTGAATCCATCTAGAAAACTGGTTCCTGGCAAAGTGCAAAATCAAACGGATTCCCATTTCAAAAGAGCTTTCTTGAATATATAGATCTTGTCTGCGGAATTAACTGATGGTTGCTCCGACTCGAGATGATACTGAGACAATGTTGGCAAAGAATGATGCAGTCAAAATTTTTAAATTCAAGTCTTTCACCTGCTTATTGTAGGGAGTTACAACAGAGAAAACATTCATGCAGAAAATTTGAAGCAATCACGTATCCATTTAAGCAGGCATGGATTCCAAGAAACCACAGAAACATAGACAGAATTTGTTAGTTAAATTAAATGATAATATACCCTTTGGGGTGGGGGGAGGGGGACTAAAATGGACAAGATTGGTGCAAACCTGCACTTATCCTAATCTTTGCATGTGACACCATGAAAGATGCTTGATAACTTCATTCCAAACTGCAATAGAGGGTTCTGTAAATGCTATGGTATCTACATTTGTAATACAAAACACAAGAAGCTTTATTACCTGGGATATTTCGAAAATCAGGCTCTATTCCATTTCCATTGATGTCCATATGATTTGGTGTCACATACTTCCCAACAGTGACAACCACACCAGATCCATCGTGAAGTTCAAATACAGATTGGATCAAACCCTGCAGGTGGTATTGAGCAAAATAAAAATAGCAAAAGCATATTATGACAGACCTGAAATAGAAGGTCTCCTAAATGGATGATTTACTGATTTAGTTGCAGGGCCACTGAGCCAGCTCTCTGGTAGCCTTTTTTCTTTTATTTCTTTATCTTGGTTATCTGAAATTCTCTATGTATTGGAATAGATACAGATCAAAATCCTAAAGTTGACCAGTTCTTCAGATTTGCCACCTCCAATTAAAGGGGCCCACAGATTGAACTGTTGATACTTGATAGTGTTCTGGTAAGAGTAACATGGTACACGCCTGAGCTGAATTATTTGTTAATTTTGAAGAGGTATGAACTAAGTGTAGCTGAAGTTGAGCCCACATTGTTTATCAGGGCCTGAATCTACACCAGAGTCTCACATCTAGAGTCCAATGAGCACCATGAACCTTAGATCCAGAGTATGACAATTTGTAATGCAAAACACAACCAAAGGCAGCAGTGGTAAAGACTTATTCGAAACTCTTAAGAAACTATCTAGAATGCATATTCTAACCTTGCCATAAGTTCTCTCACCAACAAGGACGGCTCTGCAGTTATCATGAAGTGCAGTTGCAACCTGAAAAAGGGGAATGGATGGGAAAAAGTCCTGTTTAACACATCTAATTCCATTACAGATAAATGGAGAATGGAGCCACTCACAATTTCACTTGCACTAGCAGTTTTGCCATTCACTAATACCTGCATCAGAGATGACAATTAGATAATTATGGTTGAAGTGGAGTTTTAGATATCATCTATCATTAAAAATTGTGAATCACAAAGCAATAATTTCTACTATTCATAACTTCTGTGCAGCTATGCCTATAAAACCATCCAATTGCCAGGTTATTTAGGAATGGTTTAAGCATTCAGTCTCACCAAGTGACTACTGCATGCTTATCTAGACACCTAAATTTCCCAGCAAAGATTTGATGTACATCATGGTTTTCCTTGCATGCAAAAATGTACAAGAGGTTTTCATACAATGACTGGAGAAGTAACCGAAGGTGAATTTTCTGCTACAATATTTCTTTGGTACTGGGGATCCCTTCCAACAGTATAAGTCACCTGCACATATCATTAAAAGAAGGATATGATAGCTGTATAATCCATGTAATTTCAATATTCACTACGTCATAGCATGGTAATAGGAAACATGGTAGCTAATATTATGAAGTCTAAACCACATGTAAAAAGTCATAAACATGAATATGGAGCTCATTGGTCCAAACTCCAAACTGTCCAAAAATCAGGCCCCACAAGGATTGTCCACAACATAATTTTCAGAATCACCATTCTGAATACCCATAACCATGTGATCAAAAGACTTCTATAGGATGAAACATCGGAGCTGGTGCAGATTCATTTAAAGAAATCCACATTTGCATTGTTCAGGGGCCACTGCTTGGTGTAATGGTAAAATCTAAGGTTAACAAGCATGAGAACATGGGTTTGAGTCTGAGAGCAGTCACTTTGTGCTGGAAAAAAAAAATGCCAACATTAAGTCCGTATCCAGTCCACCCCTCCCAAGACCCCAGATGGCTGGGACCAACATTGCATAGTGGCCATAGTTGCATTGCTCATATCATCCAACAAAGACACTACATACCAGCCCACCACAACTAGCCTGACATCTTGCCAACAGAAAGGTGTGCAAGTATATGGCATCCACATCACTTTTCTTCAAAGTGCAAGAGATACAATCAATTCAAGATGTGGTATACTTGTACTCTTCAGAACCATAATCATCTTGGTAAAAATAATAAAAAAACTAATACCTAAACAAAGAGGATACAAACATTATAAGAATTTAAAGATGAGTGTGACCCTTGAATCTTTGATAGAGTTGAAATGGCAAAGGCAAGAATCATGTAGCTAACCCAATATAAAAAGGGCATGCCAGTGCACAAGGCTCCCACCAATGCGGGGTCCGGCGAGGGACAGATGTATGCAGCCTTACCCCTGTATGTACAGAGAGGCTGTTTCCAAGATTTGAACCCTGGTCACCCAGGTTGTAATGGAGTAATCCAACCATTGTGCCAACACCCACCCTCAGCTAACCCCATATAGCAATAATAAAGTTATGTTGAGTTAACCCACATCTAGTAACAGAGCTAATACCACATTTGGGCCATTTGGGCCAGCACTTTGAACCAGAATTTATCATGCCATCTTTATGTGGGCATTATAAAGCTCCTTGCTGATATAGCAGCCCCTATATTTAACACATGAAAACAGTTTGTCATTGCCCCTTCTTCTCAGAGATACCCTAGACAAACAAATACTTGGTTGTTCTCATTTAAGTACTCAAATCAGTTAAGCAACACTACAAGCCAATAGCAAGAGGCTAACCTGTGCCCATGAATGTGGCTCTATATAAATAATATACTGTCCATGGTACATTGACCCAGAATACCTATAATAAAAATAATAATAACAAACAACAACAATGGTAATAATAATAACAAGCAGGACTATTATTATAAAATGCAACTAATAGAACAATCACATCATCTACAAGATCATTCAATCTATTTGATGCATTTGGTCAAAGCATAATCATAGAGTTATACTGCATCTTGAAGGCTCATAGCTCAAAAAGATACATACCGTCTCCCCCTCATTTAGAAAGAGTTTAGCAACTTCAATGCCAACCTGAGATGAGAAAGTGATGGTATCAAACTCACAAATTTAAAAATGTTAATCATTAGCAATAAATGACTGAACGTAAGAATTCAACTGTACTAACTTAAAAAAGCCTTATTCCAATTATATGGAATCAGGTAGAATTAGTAGAGGAAAGGGTGTTAATTGAAACAATGTTTGGGGCAAAGAGAGAGAGAGAGAGAGAGAAAGAAGAAATTCAAGGAAAGGGTCAAAGTTGGATCGAAAAACTGAGAAAGAGAAAGAGAGAGACAACACAGCCGAATGGTGGGTGAGACAACTTGTGTCAGTCGACACCCTAAAAGAAATATTTATATTAAGTTGTAAAAGGATAGATATGCCCTTAATATACATGAGAGATATACAGAAAATAAAAGTAAAAGTACAAAAATAGCCCTACGGCTAGATTTCACTATCTCCACACTCCCCCTCAAACTGATGCCTCCATGAGAAATAGATGTCGAGCCCGTGTCATTACTTTAGTTAACAAGTCTTCCAGTTGGAGCCTGGAGGAGACATGAGGAAGAGATATGGTACCCTCAAGAAGGAGATTGCGAATGAAGTGGCAATCAACTTCTATGTGTTTGGTGCATTCATGGAAGACGGGGTTGGATGCAATTTTGATTGCACTGATGTTGTCTACATAAGAGGAACAGACAATGGTGGCTCACTTAATATTTCAAATAGAAGAATCTGAAGCCATATGATCTCACTACACACGGAAGACATATTCTTGTATTCAGCTTCAATGGAAGATTTGGGCACAATAGCTTGTTTCTTGCACTTCCATGAGATAAGGGAGTTGCCTAGGAAGACACACCAGCCAGTTGTGGACCGTCGGGTGTCAGGGCATCCAGCCCAATCAGCATTTGCACAGGCCATAAGATGAATGGGAGATGATGAGGAGAAGAATATCCCATGTGACAGTGTGCCCCGTACATATCTTATAATCCGATGAACTGCAGATAAATGTGGTTGTCTCGGAGAAGACACAAACTGACTTACTATCTGAACTGCATAAGATATGTTCGGCCGAGTCATGGTGAGATAGATTAAACTGCCCACTAGCTAACGATAAAGGGTAGGATCTTCAAGGGGAGACCCATCATCTTTGTTGAGTTTCAAATTCAGTTCTAGTGGAATGTCCACAATCTTAGAATCACTAAGATTTGTCAGCTTAACCAGATCAGCCGCATATTTCTGTTGATTAACAAAGTAGCCTCGATAATTTCTACTCACCTCAAGGCCCAAGAAATATGTCAACGGTCCCAAGTCCTTCATCTTGAAGGATTCACTGAGTAACTGTTGTAGCCTAGAAATTCCTTCTATGTCATCCCCTGTAATAAGTATATCATCAACATAAAGGAGTAATATCGTTACTCCTTGCTTCTCAAACCAGGCCCTAGGAGCTTGCTTCAAGCCATAAAGTGACTTCTTCAAACGACAAACAAGTTGTGGATCTGTACAACATCCCAGAGGAGGCTTCATGTAAACTGTCTCTTTCAATTCCCCATGGAGAAAAGCATTCTTGACATCCATCTGATGAATTGTCCACTATTTGATTGCAAGCACAGCCATCAAAAGTCATACAGTGGTCATCTAAGCTACAGGAGCAAAAGTCTCCTCATAGTCTATCCCATATTCCTGTTTTTAACCCTGTGCTACAAGCCTAGCTTTGTATCTATCTAGGTTTCCATCAGATTTTAGTTTCACAGAATAAACCCATCAACTTCCTATGAGATAGGGGTGTTCACGGGTCGGGTTGGGTCGGTTTCTTGGGATTTTCCCAATCGACCCGGCCTGGTCGGGTTAGCTAAGGTGGGAACAAAAACCGACCCATTGACAGGCCAAACCGACCTAGTCGGTTTGAGTCGGGTTGGGTCGGTTTGGGTCGGTTTCGGTTTTGCTCCTGTACAAAGCCAAATAAAATCTGAATTAGTTGATAATTTGATATTCAAGAGTCCAAGATAAATCTAAATTTAATTCAGGTAAAGAATAAAATCAATAAATTCTTCA
>NW_010729258.1:584512-673455 GCF_000365185.1 Nelumbo nucifera
CGAGTCTCATTAAGTGTCCAATTTAAGGGTATTACACAGAAACACACCACTATAACATGAATCAAATATGTACTTTATTCATTTACAATAAATGTCATAATGTACATCAATCTGATTGGAGCTAAGGGCATACACTGTCTAACACCCTTGCCGTTAATTTTCCATCATACTCCACCGCATGTGACAGCACGTGACCGATATTCTTTTGAAAATTCAGAAAATAACCTTCTACCTCTGTTCAAATGATTGTCTTCCGTGTAACTCCTTCCTCCAGCGGAAGGGGTTCATCGATGCACACCAGCTCTTCAGTGCTGAGATCGAAGTCAAAGTTGGAAAGTTAACTGGGGTGATCAGACTTGAAAAACAATTTTCAAGTGCTGACAACCACAGGGTCACCGAAACTACATACCAATCTTTGGCTGATATATAAGAAAGTATATTTTGTTATTAATCAAAAAATGCAAACCATATCTGATTGTATTATATTACATCTCATTGTACATATTGGTGTTGTTTATACTGCACATGCCACATGGTACCTTTGGTCCTTATTGATATGTTATCAATGCAGTTAGGCGATGACTAGTCATTTTGGATTCTCTAGATGATGCAATGACTAGTCAGCAATGGTACCCAGATAGTTGTACATGAGTATTATGTTTTGTCAGACAGTTTAATTTTGGGGGGTGAATTTCCATTTCGTTAACTGAAGTATGTCCTTGCTATATATGGGAACCATGGAAAATCAGAGTCATCACAGTGCACAGTTGTTTGTTAAAATTTTCCATCAGAGCTGATGTGCACGTGTCAATTACAGAAAAATATATAGGAAAACCTTTACTTCTTCATTTTATCACCAATTCCATGGACAATTTCATACTTGTCATTGTGTTATTCAATAAGATGACAACAATGGCACAATTTACTTTGACCATCAGAAAGTAAATACTATGCCAAGAAACCATAACCTCTTATATATACCAGGCTTGGGCCACAGAAAAGGGAGTGAAGCAATTGCTATGGAAAGCACACACTAAGCTACAATTAAATATTTTTGTGTGGCTTTAATACGTGGGTTCTTGAACTCAACATTCTTTTCTAGAAATCAGCAATAATACAGGGGTGTTGTGTTGTGTCAATTTAACTTTTTAGGGTGAATTTCCATGTTGGAAACCTTGTCAAAGCTATGGGCCTTTCTATATCTGTGAACCATGGCAAATCAAAGTCAGCACAGCTGTTTGTTAAAATTTCAATCACAGCTGATGTGCTCTTGCCAATTATAGAAAATAAATAGGCAAACATTTACTTCATCATATCCCCAATTAGGGATGCAAACGGATCAGATCGGATTCGAATCAGGGTATATCTGAATCTGATCCCTGATAGGCCTCTATATTTGAAGTATTTTTTTAATTATCTTCATCATATATATACATGTTTTTTATAAAAAAATAAATAATATAACAAATTTATAAAAATACAATATAAATAATATATTTTTAAATAAATAACATATAATATATATATATGTATTATATATATTTATATTTGTAAATATATAACATATATTGGATCGGATCTTCTTGGATCAGATAGGGGTGATCCAAATCCAATCCGATTTCTGATCGGACCCTATTATCCAATCCGAAGATCTGAGCGGGGGTGATCCAAACCCGGCCAAATAGGATCGGATCATGATCCGATCCATTTGCACCCCTATCCCCAATTCCATGGGTAATATCCTACTTATCATTGTGTCGTTGAATAAGATGACAACAATGGCACAGTTCACTTTGATCATCATAAACTAGCTACTATGCCAAGAAGTTGTAACCTCTTACATACATCAGACTCGGGCCACAGCAAAGGAACAGGACAATTGTTATGGAAAACAAACACTATTTCCTCCTCACTTTCCTTCTCCATCTCTCTTTCCCTCCACAATCCCCCAGACCTGCGCTCTAGATTAGAGTTCCCCTCCCTGATCTTCATAACCATTATTAATCATCCACTTCTGTGTATTGGAATAATGACAAGGTTCAAAACTGAGCTATCTGCACAAGCTGGCCATTGGAAACCCCAAACTTAACTGATATGATCCAGTTTTTATGTTTTAAGTTGCCACATGGGCTGAATATACAAGGGGTCTATTCTAAGTTAGATTTTATCAGCCTTGGTGCTCCAGGTCTCAAAGAACTAAACAAGACCAACAATATTAAATTCATGAACTTTTCTCTCAAATACCAAGTCTAGAGATTTCTTCTCCAGCACACCAGACAACTTTTATCCCAAGAAAGATAACTGAAAACCCAAATTCCTTTACTAAACCATGTGTTCTTTAGCTATGAAGACTTTTAGGCTTCAAAACAAAATATGAAGGTCACACTGCATTCTAGCCAAAACCCAGTTTACTCCCCATTAAGTGGGGGAAGGGAATAAACAGAAAAAATAAATAAATAAATAAAGGGCTCCTGATGTTTGGGAAACCTTAATGTATCCTTGGTCATGCATGATGGCAGAAGCAGAATCATCTATTTTGTTTTCTGATACTATAATAAAACCAATTCAGGTAAGGGATTATTTAAAGTAATTCTTTTTTTTTGATGAATTATTTAAAGTAATTCTTCCAACAAATATAAAATGCATTTGTCCTTCCATGATATAGTATATTCTACCACACTAAGAGATAAATATAGGGCATGTTAATATACATAAAGTTGTAAGAAATTGTGCTTTCTATATGCTATAACTTGAGGAGAACCACAAAAACTGCAACAAAAAGAGTTGCTAATACTAAAATTAAAGAACTTGTCCTCACATGTTGTATAATTTGAGGATATACAAAAAGGAAAAAAATACAATAAAAAAGGTAATACTACTAAAAAAGAAAAAACCCATTTCAAGGTAGGATTCAGAGTTCAGAAGTAATATCTTATGTTCATTAATGCCAGCAGTCCTTTCACCATAATAGTATTTCTTGGAAAAGATCACCAATATAAGCAAAAAGGTAAAAGCAAACATCTACAAACAAAATATCTACACTTGCCAAGTCTCATACCGTAAACGGTTACTCACCTATGAGGAACAAATTGCCGTGTCTGAGTGTCTCTCAAATAAATCAAATAGGAAAGAATTACCTCTGAAGGAGAAAGAAACCGTGTATAAGGGTCACCCAAGCTAGCCAACATCCGCCGGATGATGTCATGAGCTTTAGACCTTGTTTGAATAGAGCTACCGACTATGTCTGTCTTCTTTTGCTGGAATTTGAAAAAAAAAGGGCTAAATATTAAGAGTTACTCCATCTTTGGATAAATAATGATGCCCAAGATATAACATCAGACAACTACTGCTGAACAATTCAATGAAACCCAGAAAAAACAATTTATGGAGTATCCTATTCGAAACAAAAAAGAAAGAAAAACAAAGGTTTGGTAATGCCATACCATCCATATATCGGGGGACCACTGACGGCGCCCGGTGTTAAGGTAGCTATCATTGACGATCTCCCAAGCTTCTTCTACAATTGCTTCATTGGTAACGAATTCTGGAGCGGGTTCTGGTGTTTGTTCCTCCGCTTCTTCTTCTTCTTGGCAAAGCTCGGAAGGAGGAGAAGGAGGGGGTGGAATTTGAAGGGATGGGGACTGTGCAGCAATGGCAATGGAAGAGGGAGACGAAACGATGAACCCAAAAGAGAGAGCTGCCGTAAATGCACGCAGTAGAAGTTTCTGAGGCCATTTTGGATGGTTGCCATTATTCGGTTCGGCGTTGAAGCTGATAATCGGCGAGGAGAAATAATGAGGATTGGCTGCTTTTCTAGTCAGTGGCGTTGCTCCCACTAAAATTGAGCTGCTGCAGGAAAACAAGACCCTCATCCTCTATCATCTGCTATTGGCGCGAAACCACGAATGGTGGATCAGTATCAGTGCATAAATAGTTAAACACAGCTCGGAGTTCGCCAATTCGGGTTTCTGACTCGTCTCGGCAAGCCCAGTACTGGAGTCAACTCGGAAGTCACGGAGTTGACTTGGGAATCATGTTACAAAATTTTACTCAAAGGAGCCAGGGGCCAGGGTATATAATAAAACCCCTGTATTTTGAGGGCTTTACATTTACCTCCGTGTTATTTTTCCTGAAACATAGCCCCTATACTGACCTCTTTCCAAATATGAATTAGGGGAAAATTACTCATTAGTATCTTGTACTTTGGCTCAACTGATAATTTGGTCCTCGAACTTTAAAATGTGATAATTCGGTATCCAAACTTTCAAAATGCGACAATCTAATACCTATTGTTAACCATCCGTTAAGTGGCATGTGAAAAGACACAAAACCAAAGTAGAACCAACCGTCAAATTTTTCATCCCTGCTATAACACTTTTGTCTTTCTCCTCCTCTGAATATTCCATCATCTTTGGACCAAAACCAAAGCAATTTCTGGGAGAAAAGTTTTCCTTTAATTATTGATGGAGGGTGATTTGGCCCGACCACATAGCACGGGGACACGTGGGTACAACCTGGCATAAGTGACAACTCAGCGTGGCAGCCTGGCCATAACTCGGCATAATGAACTCGTCGGAGCCCAGCGATACAACTTAGTGGGCGTGGCAACTCACCGAGAAGAAGCATCCAGCTTATCCCGAATTCTCCCTAAGGGAGGAGCGCCCCGAGCTCCCTCCAAGCGAGGACCCCCAAGCTCCTCTCAGCGGGCCCCAAACTCTTCCTTCCTGAGAAGGAAACACCCGATCTACGGGTAAGTATCCCAAAGTGGAAGCACTTCGGGACAGCCACATTAACACTCTTGCCCATACTTACCTATGGCACGCCTCAAGCATAAGCACCTCGGCGTACCCCCAACACCCCGGTGTAAGGTAGTTCGAACCAAGGCAGCTCGGTGAAAAGTAGCTCGGCAACCTGCAGGAAAGATCTGCCTGACAATAGTACCTGCCGAATCTGGAGGCTGCGCCCACGTCTCTTGTCAGGCGGCGTCGTGCCTGCCACATCTGCCAGATGTGGCATGCCTGACATGTCCGTACCCTACAATGGCTACCCGCTTCCGCCACCTCGGCTCTGGCAGTAACGGCTGTGGCAAACACGGTTACACCTGATTTGAGAGATCCCCAATATAAAAAGACCACGACCCTCAAGGAGCCAAGGTACTGAACTTGCACCACCTACACTCTTAGCTCTTTGTTTGTATTCTTCAGCTCTCTCATAGTTCTAACTTAAGCATCAGAGTGTTCCCGCCGAGCGAGCTCCCTAGGAATTCTTCGCCTCAGGTACCGTCCGTCACCAGCTAGGAGCCAGGTTTCTGCCAGCTAGGAGTGCCCGGATCGCACATCATCATTTGGCGCCGTCTGTGGGAAACGCTTCAAAAAGCCTTCCTCCAATCTCTACAACTCTCAGAACTCAGCATCCATGGCTTCTTCCAGCAATGTCGGACGAGGTGCAAACCGAAACGCCTTTGAGGAACAACCCCAGCTTCCCACTGTCTGCATTGGACAGTTCACCGTCTCCCTCTTTGCGGACAAAGTTCCCAGTCTGAATGTAACTTAGATAGTGGCACCCGTGAACATTCCACTTGCTTCCACAATCGAAACAACCTTCACTGAACCCTCCATCATCCCTTCGGTGGCCAGTCAAAGCCAGCTTGAGGACCTGATGCAATGCATGCGAGCTATGCAAGCTCAAATGCAACAGTTCCAGCAGCTTCAACTTTATCAGCAGCAAGTGCTGCACCAAGTTTCCCAGTATCAATATCAACAGCAGTTTCCTCCACTGCCTCAGGCCCAGCAGCCACTCCCTCCTTGGCATCCGGCCACGTAACAAGCTAAGCCTCGCTGCCGGAACGAACTTCCTTCTTGCCGGGGAGAGACCTCGGCATCATCTCACGGCGAGAAAGAGAGACTAGCTACCCCTGCCTCGTAGCCTGTAGTCAGGTCGGGGGCCTCCCAGCCAGTGAGGCCCGCATCGCCTCAGCATTCGCAGTTCAGGCTCCCACTCACTGAAAACCAGGTCGAGGTGCTGGCTGCAGACTTGAGGCAAGGCCCCTCAGTTCGCAGCTACCAACAACAGTCTGAGCCCCTCTCTGGGCCCATTGAGCTCGGTAATACCGAGGCCAGCAGCACTAACGATGAGCCAACAAAGAAGCAACGGAGGCGCCACCGGGCTCACCGAGCTCCCACTCACGATCTGCCCGAGCTCTGGGGTAAGGAAGAGGTAAGCTCGGGTGAAGTAAAAGCTACTCCACTCCTTTCAGTTCCTTCTCCTCTATCACCAGAACTTCTTGTTGTTCCTATGCCAAAGGACTTCAAGCTTCCTCCACTGGATAAGTATGATGGATCCTTCGACCCGAATGACCATGTGGATGCCTTCCAGTCCCAAATGCACCTAGCAAGGGCCAGTGAATCCTGAATGTGCATGGCTTTCTCCACCACCTTCAAAGGGGTAGCCCGCACATGGTACCGAAACCTTGCGCCCGGATCGATAAGAAACTGGGCGCAATTCGTGCAAGTCTTTGTTTCCCATTTTGTCACCAGCAAGAGATGCCCAAGAATTCAAGAGAGCCTCCTTGGCATAGTCCAGAATGAAGGGGAGTCCATCCGAAGCTATATCAAGCGGTTCAATGACACTTGCTTGCAAATACCCGATCTAGACCCCGCAGTTCGGCTCACGGCGGCCAAGCGAGGCATCACCCATAAAGAATTCAAGTGGCATGTGGTTGTTAATCAGCACAAGACTGTCACCGAGTTCCTCAAGCTCGCGGATCAGTTTATAAGGACTGGGGAGGAGATCAACCAGAAAGGTGAATAGGCCCTTGAGAAAAGAAAAAGGGAGACAGAGCCCTCAACTCAGAGCAATAGTAAGAAGAAGAAGGACCAACCTCCGGGGGCAAGGCCAGGACAGCCTTTCCAAGCTCCAACAGTAGAAAGGACGGACTACACGCCCCTAAACGCAAAGCGGGCTGAGATCCTTATGGCCATCAAGGACGCCCCGTATGTGAAGTGGCCACCTCTTTTGAAGGCAGATCCTAATGTAAGGAATAAAAATTTGTATTGTAATTTCCATAAAGACCACGGTCATAGTACTGAAAACTGTAAAAACCTTCGCGACGAGATAGAGGAGCTCATCCGTCGCGGATACTTGAGAAATTTTGTACAAAATAATAATAATAATAAAGTAGGTCGATAGGGGGAGCATAGTAGAGATGCTCCTAAACCCAGCAGGCAGGCAGAGCAACCGCAGAGGCAGCCCCCAGAAGAGAGACCAGTTCGGGGGACTATCCACGTGATCGTCGGAGGTTCAATTATCGCAGGCTGCCGAAGTGCAGCCTCTCTTCCGGGGGACGATCACGTGGATAGTCCCCCGAACTGGTCTCTCTTCCGGGGGGCATCAGCTCGCGAGACCGCTAGGGAAGATCAGAATCCCCTGAAGCGGCCAAGGACGGAAGACCCGATCTTCTTCACAGAGGATGACGCGCGCGGGGTCCACTAACCCCATGATGACGCACTCGTCATAAAGATAAAGACTAATGACTTTGAAGTCAGGCGTATCCTCGTCGACTCGAATAGCTCGGCGGATATCCTTTTCAAAGCAGCATTCAACCAGCTCCAGCTTCAAGAGAACGACCTGAAACCCGTGAATACTCCCTTGGTAGGCTTCAGCGGAGAGGAAGTCAGGCCCCTAGGAAGGATAACAATACCTATGGAAGTCGGCACCTAGCCTAGCATAGTGAGGCTCAACCACGACTTCTTAGTGCAGACTTGTTGTCTCCACTTACTATTTGGCAATGAAGTTCCCCACAGACTTCGGAATCGGGATAGCGCGAGGAGACCAGCTTGAGCCTCGCAAGTGCTACGTCGCCGCCCTCAAAGGGAAAGCTAAGGTGGCCAACGACCTCGACCTGGAGCGACTTACGGAGCAATGCGAGAAACGAGCTGCACCCACAAAAGAGACTGTATCCATCCCGGCATCGACAGAGGACCCGACTTGAACACTTCAGATCGGCGCTTCTATTGAGGAGCCTCTGTGATCCCAACTGGTAAGTTTCTTACTTAAAAATTTAGATGTTTTTGCATGGTCCGCGGTAGAGATGCACGGCATAGACCCTAGCATTATAACTCACAAGCTAAATACTGATCCTGTAGTTAAGCCCGTCAGACAGAAGAAACGCAACTTAGCCCCAGAGCGATGGAGGGCAGTCGACGAGGAGGTCGGGAAGCTCCTCGCATCCGACTCTAACAGGGAAGTCCATTACCCGAGCTGGGTAGCCAACCCTATTCCGTTAAAAAGGCTAACGGTAAATGACGCATGTGCATCGACTACACCGACCTGAACCGAGCTTGCCCAAAGGACTGCTTCCCACTCCCCAGGATCAACCGTCTGGTGGACGCGACCTCAGGGCATCAGTTTCCGAGCTTCTTAGACACCTATTCAGGCTACAACGAGATCAGGATGGATCCAACTGACAAAGAAACGACTGCCTTCATAACCGAGCTCGGCCTGTACTGTTACAAGGTCATGCCCTTTAGGTTAAAAAATGCTGGGGCAACCTTTCAGAGACTTGTAAATAAATTATTTGAGCCATTGATTGGAAGGAAAATAGAATGTTATGCAGACGACATGGTTGTCAAAACCCAATTTTCACATGATTTAATACAAGATTTGCATTCGGTTTTTGAAATTCTGCGTAAGTTTAACATGAAATTGAACCCGAATAAGTGTGTCTTTGGTGTCACCTCGGGTAAATTCCAAGGGTACATCGTTAACCGGCGCGGCATTGAGGCTAACCCGGACAAAATTAAGGCTATCATAGAAATGAGACCACCCCAGAAATTGAAGGAGGTTCAGAAGTTGAATGCCCGTTTAGCCGCTCTGAGCCATTTTATGTCCAAGTCAGCAGACCATTGCCTGCCTTTCTTTAAGGCAATAAAAAGCAAAGGCTTCGAAAGGACCGAAGAGTGCCAGCTCGCATTCGACGAGCTCAAAAAGTACCTTGCCAGCATCCCAGTCATAACCCGACCCGAAGAGGGTGATGTTTAAGACTTGTACCTCTCGGCAAGTGACAAGGTGGTCAGCTCGGTACTAATAAGAGAAGTAGATTGGGTCCAATGTCACGTCTACTATGTTACTAAAGTGTTGCAGGGAGTAGAGATGAGGTACCTAGAGATAGAAAAGCTAGCCTATGCACTAGTCATTGTAGTTCAGAAGCTCCGTCCATACTTCCAAGCTCACACCATCATCATCCTTACCAACAAACCTCTAAAGCAAGTCCTGCTCAAGACCGAGGTCTCCGGAAGGTTGACGAAGTTGGCCATCGAGCTCAACGAGTACGAGCTTCAGTACAAGCCGCGAACTGCTATCAAGGCCCAAGCCTTAGCAGATTTTGTGACAGAATGCACCTTTAGCTTCGAAGTCCCCAGGTCGGTCGAACACGAGGCCCCCAGCTCGGGCGAGCCTGAGGTTCCCAGGCCGGTTGAGCTCGAGCACCGTGAAGTAGCAACCAGCGCGGCATCTCTCATTGTTAGACCAAGCGCGAACTGGAATGAAGAGCCTTGGATCCTTCACGTAGATGGCTCTTCAAACCAGTAGGGCAGCGGAGTTGTGATCGTTCTATAGGGGCCAAGTGGTGTGAAACTGGAGTATGCGCTACGCTTTGAGTTCGTGGCATCAAACAATGAAGCAGAGTATGAGGCATTACTAGCCGAGCTGGATCTAGCAAACGAAGTGAAAGCCAAGCACATTGTCGTCTGCAATGATTCTCAGCTCGTGGTCAACCAGGTTACGGGTGAGTACGAAGCTCGCGAGCCAACCATGATAGCTTATTTAGCCAAAGTAAGAGGGGTTCTGCTCAACTTCCGGTCACACTTCATCCAGCAGATCCCGATATCAGAGAACGTTGAGGCCGATGCCCTATTTCGGTTAGCCAGCACTAGTGACAACACCATGAGAACTGTTTATATAGAGAACTTACCTCGGCCTAGCATTCTCAGGGGGGCAGAGGAGGTCGCTTCTGTTGCACAAGCAGAGCCGAGCTGGATCAATCCACTCGCGAGCTTCCTGCTACACGGAACCCTCCCTACAGATCGTAATGCCGCCAGAAGGGTAGAGCGTCAAGCAGCCAAATACGTCATGATAGACGAACGGTTGTACCGAAGATCCTACACGCTCCCCTATCTGTGCTGCTTGCGACCCTCTGAGGCCGAGCTCGTCCTCTGCGATACTCATGAGGGCCTTTGCGGAAGTGTCAGAAGCACGCCAACATCCACCACCAACCTGCCGCCGACCTAAAGTACCTTACTAGCCCATGGCCATTCGCATAGTGGGGGATCGACATACTCGTGCCATTCCCACCAGCAACAAGGCAAAGAAGGTTCCTAGTGGTGGCAGTCGATTATTTCACTAAGTGGGTTGAGGCTGAACCCCTTACAACAATCACAGCTCGGAATGCGCAGGACTTCTTTGGGAAGAGCATACTGTGCTGTTTCGGACTACCTCGGGTACTGATCTCTGACAACGGTAAGCAGTTCGAGGACATCAAATTCCAGAACTGGTGCCAAGACATGGGAATTCAACAGAACTTCACCTCGGTGGCACACCCTCAAGCAAACGGTCAAGCGGAAGTCACGAACAGAGCTATCCTCCGCGGACTAAAGGCATGCCTAGACCGATGTAAGGGACTCTGGGCAGATGAGCTGCCCAACGTATTATGGGCTTATCGGACCACAGTAAAGACCGCAACAGGCGAGACTCCCTTCAATCTCACTTACAGCACTGAAGCAGTCATCATAGCCGAGATCGAGGTCTCCACGCTACGACTAGAAGCATATGATGACAAGGCAAATGAAGACAAGCTACGCACCAACCTCGACCTACTTGACGAGGTACGAGACCTTGCATATATCAGGATCGCGGCCTACCAGCAAAGAGTAGCTCGGTACTATAACGCCAAGGTCAAAAAGCGGAAATTCCACATCGGAGACCTGGTTCTTTGTAAAGTTATGGTGCCTGAGCCTGGTGTTGGTAAGCTCGGCCCTAATTGGGAAGGACCCTACCGAGTAAAGCGGGTGCACGGAGAAGGTACATACGTGCTCGAAACCCTAGAAGGGAAACAAGTACCTCGAGCATTGGACATTGTCAACTTATGGCAATATTACCCATGATCGCCGAGCTGAGTGAACTACAAGTCACTCTCTGAGCCCAAGGGCCAAAATGCCGAGCTAACGATGACCTCAGCACTATAAGACCCAGTCGCCTCTTCAGCATGGGCAAACTCTAGTAGGGGGTCGACCGTAGTCGCTCCCAGAGCCTAAGGGCCAAAATGCCGAACTAACAATGACCTCGGCACTATAAGACCCAATCACCTCTTCGACATGGGCAAACTCTAGGAGGGAGTGACTAAAGTCACTCCCCCATCCAAAGGGCTAAAACGCCGAGCTAACCAAGGGCCTCGGCACTGTAGTGCATAGTATGCCAGGGACGCAAGCAGCTCGGGTATGGACCCTACGGTGCTTAGCCTACCTCGGCATAGAATGGGCTGGACCCGCTAGGGACAGCCAGCAAGTCAAGTACTGGAAGACAGTTTGGGCATATGCCTTACTATGTCACTCACCTCGGGGTATGTTATAAAAACCACCCCTACAACATACTAGGAGACAGTTCGGGGAGGCAACAGATGAGAAACCCTACTTTGTGCACTTAACTATGATAGCTCGGATAATACAATCACTTCGGCAAGTAACAACCCTTGGCAAAAAAAAAACAAATTCCATTAATGGAGAGTTCTATACAATGAGCTCGATAAAAAAGAGAAGAAAAGAAGAAACTAAAACTGAGCTCGTAGGCTCATAGTACAAGGATAACTATTTTGGCTCATCATTTCTGCTCGGGACCTCCTCAAGAGCTTCGGGCAGGTCTGTGACATCCACCTCATCATCGCCACCCTCTTCTTCGGAATCCGGATCCTCTATAGCTTGCCGGGCTATGTCACTCGTGATCCGTGAAGTGGTGATGGCGCTTGTGTCAAGCTCGAGGTATGTGTGCCTTATCAACCACCTGCTGAGCTTGAAGCCCTTACGATAGGCCTCCCCCAGCATGATGTCAAACATGTCCAGCTTGACGTAGTCCATGACGACCTTGACCTTGGTCTCCTCCATGGCCTGGGTGAAGATCTCAGTCTTCTCCTCGATGTCAGCCTTGAGGAACTCCACCTCGTGCTCCAGGACTCCCTTATCATCCTTGAGGCCATTCACCTCGAGCTCTAAAGCCCCCTTGCCTGCCTTGAGGGCATTCACCTCGCTCTTCAGCTCATCCCTCTCGCGTGCCAACTCCTTCTTCTCCGCCATCAGCGCCTCGATGACATTCTTCTGAGCTGAAGCATCGCTCTCCAGCCGATAAATTTGGTCGTGAGCTGCCCTTAGATCGGTGTGGGCTGCGCGAACCGAGTCCTCGGCAGCTATAGCCCACTTCAGGTGCCTCTTGGACCAAAGGGTCAAGGCGTGCATGGTGGAGTTCACCTGACCAGAGAGGATTGGTTAGCACCGAAGAGATGTAAAAAAAAAGAGAGAGAGAGAGAAGGGATATAAGGGGAGAAAGTCTTTATAACTTACCACCATTGTGTGGGTGGCAGCCCGAGCTCCGAGCTGAGCAGGAGTGAGGTCGGCCCAAACGGAGACCTCTTCAGCGTAGACAGCCCCCTTGCTCTTTCAAAGGCTGCACTGAGGAATCAGGATGCTCTAGGCTTAGTCTTGACTCCCCGAGATGGAAATGGCCGTCTCGGCTATACGAATGGGCTCAGCAGAAGCTTCAACCACTGCATCAGCGGCCTCGGTGGCGACCTCGGGCTCCACAGCTGCCTTTGGAGCAGGCACTGCCGATGTCTCAGGCTCCCAAGGTGGTAAGATCTCCTCCAAGTCGATGATCGGAGGAACATCAGGGAGCTTAGGCTCAGAGGTAGGAGCCTGCGGAAGCTCGGGCTCAGAAGTGGGGGCCTGTGGGGACTCGATGCGAGCTCTCTTGGCAGTTCGCTTCTTCCTCCCCTTCATATGGCTGAAGAACCTCTCCCCCTTGAGCTTCTCTTCTTCCATGGGTCCTGCAATAAAGCTCGACGTCAATAACGCAAAGGTATAAACCACAAAGGGAAAATGTTTTAACTCTAGGTAAGACGACCTACCCGGGCTCAAGCCGGCCTGTATGAGCTTGCTCCCGGTGATATAATCCTTGTAATTAAACCCAAACTCAGCTCGTGATTGGAGCGTCTCCCTTGTCTTCTTGTCCAGGATAATGCCGGGGTCTTGAATAGCTGCCCTCCAATGAGTGGGTAAGGGCCACCCCACGGTGTTCCGCACTTCAAAGTAGTCCTGTTTCCAGGCTGGGACTTTGCTAGGAAGCTTGTGGAGTAACTTGAAACCCGGGCGAGGGGACAGGTAGTAGGCCCGCCTGTGCTCGGGGAGAACGCTTGAAGTGCTCTTCTTTATTGATAGGATCGAGCAAAAAATATCTAAGTTCAAAGGAAGGACGTACTCAAAGCAAAGGGATATGGTCCCGACCACGTTACGAACGGAGTTCGGGTGAAGTTGGTCTATTGTGACGTTGAAGTGGTTCAGGACCTCTATGATAAGAGGGTGGAAAGGAAGACGGAGCCTGGCTATAAGCTGCTCCCAGAAGATCACGATCTCGTCAAGACCGTGCTCCCATGGGAAGTTACCCGCAGGAAGACTGTAGGTATACTCCCTAGGTAGATTGTTTTGTCGGATGGGGTATCGAAGCCTCTCCAGGGTCATAGTGGAGGGACCGAACCTGTCCGACATCCGACCTCAGTGAGAGGTGGATGCCAGATTACCCGAGGCCTCCTGCGCCTCTTGAGATTGGACTTCGGTGGGGTCACCCTAAGCCGAGGTACCCACCTCGGGCTCATCCAGTTGGCTATCGAAACTAGACATAGTGGAGAAAATGAAAACGAATTGAAAGGAAAGGAAACTGAAAGAAAAGCTAAGGGGACTCACCAAGGAAAAACAACCGAACTGGGGAGAATTGACCCGAGCTGGAGACCTTAGACGCGAGCTCAAGACAAATGCTGAGAACTTATGAAGAGGGAAAAATGACCAGGACCCCCGCTATTTATAGCCACTGTACTCGGGCATCAACGGTCAAGATCAAGACGATCTGACGACTCTCAAGAAAATCGGCTACGCAACCTCGAGGCGAAATCGGTTTAGCGCTTTTTTTGACATCCGCGGAGACCATAGATCGCGTGACGTCTGCGCGTAGACTATACGCGACTCGGGTTGCCCTTGATTGAGCCGAGCAGTGAACCGGTCTGACCAGAAGGCCAGAGCTCCGAGCCAAATCCACCCGTCACACCGCAGACTCCCCACGTTGGGTCAGAACCCCCAGCACGGGGAGTGGGGGGCAATTGATGGAGGGTGATTTGGCTCGACCTCGTAGCACGGGGACACGTGGGTACAACTTGGCAAAGTGACAACTTAGCGTGGCAGCCTGGCCATAACTCGGTGTAATGAACTCGCCGGAGCCTGGCGATACAACTCGGTGGGCGTGGCAACTCGCCGAGAAGAAGCATCCAGCTTATCCCGAATTCTCCCTAAGGGAGGAGCACCCCGAGCTCCCTCCAAGCGAGGACCCCCGAGCTCCTCCCAGCGGGCCCCGAACTCTTCCTTCCTGAGAAGGGAACACCCCGATCTACGGGTAAGTATCCCGAAGTGCTTCCAATTCGGGACAACCCCATTAACACTCCTGCCCATACTTACCTAAGGCTCGTCTCAAGCATAAGCACCTTGGTGTACCCCCAGCACCCCGGCATAAGGTAGTTCGGACCAAGGTAGCTCGGTGCAAAGTAGCTTGGCAACCTGCAGCAAAGATCTGCCTGACAATAGTACTTGCCGAATCTGGAGGCTGCGCCCACGTCTCTTGTCAAGCGGCGTCATGCCTGCCACTTCTGCCTGATGTGGCACGCTTGACAGGTCCGTACCCTGCAATGGCTACCCGCATCCGCCACCTTGGTTCTAGTAGTAACGGCTGTGGCAGAGGCGGTTACGCCTAATTTGAGAGATCCCCAATATAAAAAGACCCCGACCATCGAGAAGCCAAGGTACTGAACTTGCGCCACCTGCACTCTTATCTCTTTGTTTGTATTTTTCAGTTCTCTCTGAGCTCTAACTTAAGCATCGCAGTGTTCCCACCGGGTGAGCTCCCGGGAATTCTTCACCTTCCTCTTCGCCTCAGGTACCGTCTGTCACCAGTTAGGAGCCAGGTTTCCGCCAGCTAGGAGTGCCCGGATCGCGCAACATCAATTACTATAATTATCTTATCCAAAAAATGGGAAAAAAGAAAAGTCTTCGGCCACCATCACTGCTCTCTCTCTCTCTCACTCTCAAGTGGCAAGACAAAGCTTCAATTTCTTCTCCTCTCTTTTACCTATAGGAATAAAATATTATTGTGTTAAGTTAAAAAAATAAAAAATAAGTTGTATAAAACTTGGAATTTCCTATTAAGCTCTATTTGAGAGAGCTTGGGATCTTTTGCAAGGGCTTTGGTGTTTGATTCATAGTGTTTTTTGGTTGATTCATAGTGTTTTTTAAGCATTTGTAAACGGTTTGGACTTAAAACATTCATAGCCTCATAGGTTATGTGAAATTAGCTTATGTAGTATACATCATTTTCATGTTTCTTGTAATTGAAATAGCATTTTTTTCCTTCTTTACTTACGTGGTGCTCAATGGCACCTAACTAGTATCAAATAATATTATAAAATATGCAAATTCAAGAGCATGGCCATTTTTTGATAAAATCGCAATGATACCAAACAAGGCCTTGATTATATATAGGATATTAACTCATATCTTTACTTGCATTTGCACATGCCCTTACACCAGTATCCAGTATTATGTATTCAACCTTTGAACCAATCTATTGGTGTTGAGCCAGTAGTTAAGGAATTCTCCTATTGACAGACCAAGTGAGGGTTCAAATTGTGAAAAGGCAAGCTTTGTACATTGTGTGTTAGTATAGTATGCCTTGTATGCACAGGGTCATTGGGTTAGCTTGTAAAAACCTGAAACATTTTTCAGTGCTAACACCCCACTAAAGTTGTAGAGGTTGGTTTCAAAGTGCTTTAAAATAAAAAGAGTATGCTTCCAAACTATGTACTTGGGACTTCCTCCTCAAATTTTTGTTCATTATGGGTAAGGAAATCTTAATCAAGTATGTGTTGAGTACCAGTCTACACTATGTTAGATTTTTACTTCCAAAACCTCTTACTGAAGAAATTAGTAAGATTCAAAGAAGATTCTAGTGGGAGCAAATTGATCAAAGAAAAAGGATTAATTGGGTGAGCTGGTCTAAAGTTTGCAAGCCTAAGAGTGAGGATGGGTTGGGTTTCAGGGACTTGAGAAGCTTCAACTTGGCTCACCTCGCCAAGTAGTGTATATGAGGATAGCTCAAAACCCTGATGCTAGCTAGCTCTTTAAACAGGTGTGGCTAAAAGGAAAACATTTTCCTAACTATGTGGTTCCTAAGAAATGCTTCCTGGGGCTAGAGAAGTCATTGAGAGGAAAGTCTTAGAAAAAGGAGTCAGTTTGGTAGATAGGTAATGGTTGCTTAATCAACTTATGGAGAGATCCTTGGATTGGATCCCTTCTGTTGCTTCCAACGATGGGCCAAGGGCAACAATGTAATTATGCCTCTGTAGACGAGGGCTAGTTGAACTTGAGAGCTGATGGACCCGAGGGCTTCAATATCTATCCTGTGAACAAGGAAAGACGTCAGAGGCCCCTGGTGTTATCCCTGGGGTAGAGACTCCAACAGTCAAGTTAGTAAGTGCGTAACAAGGGGTCGGACAAGGCCTGAGTAGAGATAACTCAAACGAGGTCACCATAGAGTTAGGGAGCTTAGATCAGTAAAATCCAAGATAGCTTACATAATAAGTGACGCACCTATTTATACTTGAGCTTGCCAAGAGTTTGTTAGCTGTGGATGGCTAGGATGTGATCCGACCTATGCCATGTGCCGCCATCCTGGGCATGCCTTGTGCGCATACATCATTTTCCCCCCACTCTCGGGACCGTGGTGGAGATTTGAGTGGGGACCTAGGCTTTGGCAGAAGAGAGTGTAACATTATTGTTGGGAGGCGCTAAGTGGTGTGTTCTTGTGAGGACCTCAGCTTCGGCTTCGGCTTCGTCAGAGATAGCCTTGGCTCAGAAGCACGGAGGCGTTGACCTCAGCTTTTGAGGGTTTTCCTTAGTTGGCTGGTGGTAGCTACTTTGGAGCTGACTCCGCCTCTTAAGAGTGTTATGGTGGTTCGAGGGCTCGGTACCGTTCCTTGTACGGGTACAAGATGTTTGTGCCCCCGGTCGTGTGCTTCGCAGAAGTATTGGCGAACTAGTGTGCAAGTTAGGCATCGACATCGGCTGATTGCTGTCGTGTGTGATACGGGCGACGAATCGACTTTCCATAGCTGTGTGTGAGACGAGTATCGGCATTGACAGGTCATGACCGTACACGGGACGGGATTCGGAAATGACAGGTCATGACCGTAAGTGGGATGGGTGTTGGCATCAACTGGCCGTAGCTATATCCGAGGCAGATGTCGGTTCATCCGGGTTGGGACACTCCTGGCCCAGAGTTGGCAGGCAAACCAACAGATCTGCTTGGTGTTGTTTCGCATCCCCAAGGTCGACGACGTGTGTCACGCATCGGATTAGGCTGTCAGGTCGGCCGCTCTGTGGCCATTGGTTCAGAGACGATCTGAGCAATCTATTTCCCTTTAAATAGGCATTGGTTCGAGCCAAAGATCACCATTTGCCTTCTACATCATGATCTTTCAGAGACCTCCACCATCATTTAAGCCAATCCTTTAACCTTCAAAGACCTTGTCCACTAGGTAAAGGCTGCGACCTTAGCCATGTCTTGCTCTCACTCCGACCCTAAGTGCTACAATAGCTACAATAGTGAGTCTGAGGGCCCGCCTCCAAGGCCTAAGATCCAGGTACTGAGGGAGAGGACTGCTCCTATAGGCGTTGAGTGCAGCCGACGGGGTGATGACTCTCCTGATGAAAGTGTTAGGTCGATGAGGCCGACGGATGGCAAAGGTGCCTTAGGGTCGCCCGTGGTGGTGGAGGGTGATGAGGTTAAAGAGCCAAGCCTGTGGCCCGAGGCGTAGAAATAATGTGCTATCCACGCCCTAACATGGATATCATACTTAGCATAGAGCAAGTGAAGGCTCTTTCTAAGAAGTACCACATTCCGAGGGGATATAGGCATAGAGTCACCAACACAGGTGATTGTCCGTGGTGGCCAGACGAGGGAGAGGTGTGTATATACGAGAACCATCTCCACTTCAGCCTCAAGTCCCCCTTCCACCCCTCGTATCTGAGCTATTAAGGTGCTACAATATCTCACTAAGTCAGCTTGCCCCCAACGTCGCGAGGACGCTTGTTGCAGTGATGGCTCGGCTCGGCTCCAAGGCATCTGTGTGACCGAGAAGATCTTTTGATGTACATTTGTTCTGAGGAGGCACACTTCCAAGGAGGGACTGTATTACTTCTAGGCTTGTCATGGAAGGGTGGTCGACAACCCGTCGTCCGTGCACAATTGGAAGAAGTATTTCTTCATGTTCCGTCCAAAGGGTTGGTCATTCAGGTCAAATTGGGGGTAGCCAGACCTCATGGCCAAAAGGATAACTCCTTGGTACAAGGACAAAGAGGCCAAGGTGATGACCCATATCCAATTGACCAGAACCATCCAAGCGAGCCCTTGGTCTCAGAGGAAGCTTTGGTGTGGGCTGCCCTCAACCCCGGAGAGCTCTTGTTATCGGCTTTCACCCTTCATACCACAAACTAATGTTCTTGTTGTGCTTTTGTAGAGATGCAAGGGAATACTAAGTAAATGTTGTTACAGGTGGCCAAGTCCTTAAAGAAGAGTGTAGACAAGGGCCCGTCAAAGAAACAACTGCTGAAGGGAGGGGCACCAGCCGAGAAGATCCCTTAGCCAAAGGCGCCTGTTGGTGCTGGAGTCAAGAAGGGGAAAGGGATTGACGAGGCTGATCGGCGCAAGGAGCCCACCACCAGGAGGCCAATTGAGCCCCTTCAGCCTCTAAGGTGTAAGAGGTAGGCAACGAAGGACCGCCCAATCGAGGGCGGTGAAGGAGGTGCGAGCATGTCGAGGGAGCCGTTGGGGGACCTGCCACTCAGGGCCCCATACCTCTTCCGAGTTGAGGGACGACATGCCGTTGAGGACACGATGCACCTTTCGCCCCCAATGGAGCGTCAAAGAGGGGGACTCCTTGAGCACCCCAGGGGTCGGCCAGGCCCTATTCACAGGGATGTTGCCGCCTACGGATAGGCATGCCATGACTCAGATGGGCGTGCAAGGTGTCCGGGAGACCCTCTTGGACCATCTGACCAAGGTTAGTAATACTTCCTTTGGAACTTAGAAAATTTTCTTCTTCTTGCTTTCCCTTTGCTGACAGATGTGTTTTTGTTGTCGGCGCCTTGTACTGTTGTCGGTTTGTGCAACAAGGCGGAGGTCCTGTTGGTATAGTTGGGGGCTTTTGTGGAGAAGAGGGAGCAGTTGGAGCTCCAAGTGGCTGAGGCGGAAAGTAGCCAATAGGCAATTGCCCAGGCCATGCGGGAGGAGCGGAACCAGAGGAAGGACCTGGAGGCCGAGGTCGCAGCCGAGCGGGAGACGATGAGGTCCTTGAACGCTTCTCTATAGTCAGCTAAGGAAATGCTAAAAGCTTCCGAGTAGAGGCTGCTCATGGTGGAGGAGAGGTGCGAGGCTGCTGAGAAGAGGGCCAAGAAGGCCATTGAGGTGTGGAAGGAGACCCCAGAATACCATAAGGAGTTGGTCACCTTTGGTGCCTCTTTCGTATTTGGAGGTCATCGAAGACACCAAGGCCCAGGTGTTGGCCCTAATGCCCAACTTTGACGTTAGCCAGTTGGGGCTCCAGCTTGATCTAGTGGCCGAGGGGTCCCTACCAACCGACGGGGTGTAGCCATTTGCGGGCCAGACCACTAGAGAGTAGCCTACACAAACTGATGTGGCCGAGGGGAACACCGAAGCTTGAAGGGTCGTTCTTTGTTGCTCCTTCCCTTTTTTCTTTTTTACTTTGTCACACTTTGTAAGGGGCTTGACCTCCTCCATCCGAGGACAAATTTTGTAAAGATACAAATATCACATCAATGAAATACTCTTTTTGCGTAACTTGTACCTTACTTTTCTGCTTGTATTTCTTTTTTTCTCTCTTTTTTTTTATTGTGCTAGGGGCCGATGCCCCTTTCCGCGAGGCCACAAGTAGCGAAAAATGTAGTGGCTTGTTGCTTAGACATTTGCTGAGGAAAAAAAGTTAAGGGAGTTAAGCCAAGGTTTAGCTGTGCCACCAAGAGCTCGGGGGCCCTTTTCTTCACGGGAAGGAAAGAGAGGCGAATGCCTTACCTCTCTTGGATTATTCATCCCTGTCAAGGTAGCTAGGCTGTGGTCGAGTTTTGCCGCCGAGGATTCAGGGCAAGGTGCATGCGTTAGCTTGCCTGGCTTAGCCTTCCTTGGGGACTTGGGGTGTGAGCCTATGGTCGGTCGAGGCCATGGGGACGTGTATGGTCGAGGTCACGAGGTGCTTCCTATTTTAGCAAAGTAACTTGTCTGTTTTAGTGTGTTTGTTCATTGGGTAGCATATCAAAGTCTTTGGCCGATGCCATAGCTGAGGTCCCCAAGGTTTTCTACCTTAGTGAAAAGGGCAAGTAGGCGTATGACTCTGAGAGTCGCGTACCATGGCCGTCATCTAGTCCGAGTGTATAACCTTGATGAAGGTTGTGTGCTTCGACTAGTCGCACGACCGAGGGGTCCTGGCAGTTGAGCATAGTTAAAACATTTACACTATAGCTGAAACCGATGGGGGAGGAACTTTGCACATTTCATTGATAATCCTTTAAAATATTACATTTCATTGGTAGTACATTCGGAGGTTCTCAGAGTTCCAAGAATGAGGAACCGCTCTTCCATTCAAGTATTCTAATTGAAAGGTGTCAGGGCCAATGACCTTCTTGATTCTATAGGGACCTTTGCAGTTGGGGCTGAGCTTTCCAACACCGGGCTTGGGCACCATGACCTTTCTGAGGATGAGGTCGCCTTCTTTGAAATGTAACTCCTTCACTCAAGAATTGTAGTAGCGAGTGACCCTTTGCTGATAGGTTGCAACCTTGTGTTGAGATTGCTCTCGGACATTTTCCAACAGGTCCAAATTATTTCTAAGTTCTTCATCATTATCGGCTTCATTTTACACCTCAGTTCGAAGCGTCGACTGGTCGACCTTGATGGAATGACAACCTTGGTTCCATAAGTCATGTTGTGGTGGTCCGAGGTGTCGTCTAGTAAGCCCATAGGACATTGTATAACCCATGTTGGTGACCTCAGCTAGGCCGTTGGTTTAGGGGTAGCCCACCAAAGTGTACTGCTGCTTGATGTCGAGGCTGGCACACCATTCTCTGAACCTAACGTCGTTGAATTGCTTGTCATTATCAGTGGCGAGCATGTGGGGGATGCTGAAGCGACAAATGATGTTCTTCCAAAAGAAATTATAGATCATCTTGGCTATGATGGTGGCCAAGGGCTCGGCTTCGACCCACTTGGTGAAGTAGTCAATAGCAACGACGAGGTACTTTCTGTTCCCTGAGACTTGAGGGATGGAGCCAAGGAGATCCATTCCCCATTTATCAAAGGGCCATGGACTACTAAGAGCCGATAGGGTTGTGGTTGGCTGATGGGAGATGTTGGAGTATCTCTGAAATCGGTCACACTTATGCACTAGCTCAGATGCATCCTTTTATATGGTCGACCAAAAATACCCTTTCCTTAGTGCTTTTTAGGCCAAGGCCCTGCTTTCGAGGTGGTTGTCGTAGATGCCTTCATGGATCTCTCAAAGCACATACTCGTCTTGCTTCATTTTTGTCAGAGGGGAGTTGCCAATGTTGTAGGTAGGCGAGAATGGGATCCATCCAGTAGGGCTCATCTTGCATAGGGAGCACTTAAACTTCCTCAATGCTAGGTCATGCTAGCTTCTCGACACAGACAGTGTGGCCGATGGCTGGACCCGAGGTACTTGCCAATTTGGATAGGGCGTCGGCCCTCATGTTCTCGGCCCGTGGGATTTGTAGCAAGGCAAGGAGTTGAAAGTGGTGGGTTACCTCTTATACTTTGGCCAAGTACTTAGCTATGTTGGGTTCTTCGGCCTTATACTTGCCATTTACTTGGTTCACCACCAAGAGAGTCACTAAAGTCTTCAATGCGTTGGGCTCTGAGGTCTTTGGCAAGTTGTAATCCAGCGAGCAAGGCCTTGTACTCGGCTTTGTTGTTGGAGGCCGAGAAGTCAAATCTTAGGGCGTACTCCATCCCGTTACCATCCGGAGTAAGGAGTATGAGGTCTGTTCCATTTCCCTTAGCATTGGAAGATCCATCCACAAACAATTTCCAAGTCGGCTGAGGTCCCTCATCTTCTATGGGAGCCTGACCAAGGGCTTTGCTGAAGGTGCACTCCGCTAAGAAATCCGCCAAGACTTGCACTTTGATTGCAGGCCTCGGTTAGTACTACAAGTCGAACACAGATAGCTCAATAGCCCACTTGGTCAGCCGACCCGAGGTGTCGAGTTTGAAGAGTATTGACTTGAAGGGTTGGCTGGTCAAGACTATGATGCTATGGGCTTGAAAATATGGTCTAAGTTTTCTAGCCGAGACCACTAAGGTGAAGGCCAACTTCTCCACTTCAGATGACCTTGCTAACAAAGTAAATAGGTCTCTGTACTCCTCCTTCTTCTCTCACCAGAACAGAACTAATGACCACATCTCAGGTTGAGAGGTATAGAAACAATGTCTTGTGGAAGTAGACCTGTTCATGGGTCGGGTAGCCCGATGGCCCAGCCCACACCCCAGTCAAGCTTGGACATGTAATTAGGCTCACGAGCCCGACCTCGGGCCCAAAATAGTAAGCCCAACTGTGTTTCGGGCTAGGCTCGGGATTTGTCATAAAAGCCCAACCCGACCCGACTCAGCATTATATATTTTATAAAATATATAATATGTATTTTATATATTATATAAAATATATAATATTATTAGAATATATATATATATATATGTAGATTAATAATTTAATATATACATTTTTATTTTTTTTCTTTATAATTTCTCTCTCTCTCTCTCTCTCTCTATTCAGCCGCTTCAGCAATAGCAGTGGCATGAGTTAGACATCGGGCTCGGGCCTAGGCCTGGGCTTTGGGCTTTTTATGAGGGTCGGGCTCAGGCCCAAGTTGTAGGCTCGATGGTCGGGCTGGGCTCGGGATCGGGCCTTAGAAAAATCTGTTAATGCAAAGTGAAAGCCCGGCTCGGCCCTTGAACAAGTCTACCTAGAAGCGGTCGAGTGAGCAAAGGGGGCGAGGTGAGGTAAGACTTCAGCTCGTCAAAGGATCATTGGTATTCTTTGGTCCACTAGAAGTCCTTCAATTTCTTGATGGCTCGGAAGAAGGGTAGGCAGCGGTCGGCCAACTTTGACATGAATTGATTGAGGGCAGCCACTCGGCTAGTGAGCCTTTGCGTCTCCTTGATAGACCGAGGTGGTGTCGTGCCAAGTATGGCCTGAATCTTCTCTGAGTTGGCCTCAATACGCCATTATGTGACGACGAAACCCAAGAATTTTCCCAAGGTGACTCCAAAAGCACATTTGTTGGGGGTTAAGTCTCAAGTTGTACTTCCGCACAAGCCTGGCCCGGAAATTTCGGGCTTTGGCCTGGGTTTTGTGTTCCGACCTGTTCCCGACCCAGCCCCACATCAGGCACGTAAATTTTAGGGCCAAGCTTAGGCTTAATACTTCAAGACTGGCCCGGGCCCGAGCCGACCCGCATATATTTAAACTTACACATTTTGTGTATAATGTATACATATGTATACATGTTATCTTACATTATATTGTATATTTTATATATAAATATTATAACATGACATGTATAATTTATATTATATGTAATATTTTATATTATATAATGTGTAAAATAAGTTTATATGCATGTTATGTCATCTAATATAAAATATTATAGATGTAATGTTTTATATTTGAAAGACATTGGCCTAGAATCCGGACCAGCCCGGGCCCGTATAGACCTGGAGGGATAATGTATCGGGCCCGGACCTAAGCTATATCCCTTATCATAAGTGTAAAGCCCAGCTCGGCCCATGATCACCCCTACTGGTTAGCCTTTAGGCTTTTCACAACCATGTCGTCCACATAGACTTCAACATTTCTTCCCATCTAGTGCTTGAATACTTTGTTCATAAGCCATTGATCGGTGGCACCAGCATTCTTTAGGCCGAAGGGCATGACCTTGTAACAGTAGGTGTCATGCTCACTGGTGAATGAGGTATTCTCCTTGTCCTCAACGTACATCTTGTCGTGTTGTATCCGGAGAAGGCATCCATGAAAGTTGTCTTTGGGACATGCTCGGTTAAAGTCTGTGAAGTCAACACAAATTCGCCTTTTCCCATTAACCTTCTTTAATATGACCACATTGGACAACTAGTTGGGATAATGCACCTCTCGGATGAAGTCGGCGTCAAGAGATTTTCCCATCTCCTCTCCGAGGGCTTTCCAATGCTTCGGTGCAAAGTTCCTCTTTTTCTGTCGAACTTTCCTATAGCTCAATTCCATGCTCAACTTGTGAGTAATGACCGAAGGGTCAACTCCAGGCATGTTAGGTAGACCAAGCAAAGACATCGGTATTAGATTTAAGGAAGCTTACCAGTTTGGAAAGGGTGTCTGGAGGAAGGTTGGACCCGACGTGCACCGTCTTCTCGGTCTCAACCTCGTCTAGGGGCATCGAGACGAGGTCCTTGGTCGGCTGGCCTCGGCTCGCTGGTTCATCCTTGAGATCGAGCCCTTCCTTGTTTACTACTGCCACATAGCACTGTCTGGCTGCTTTTTGGTCCCCTCGAACGAGTCCGATGCCGTGTTCAGTTGGAAACTTCAAGACGAGGTGGTAGGAGGAAATGGTTGCCTTGAATGCATGAAGGGTCGACCTCCCGATGATGGAGTTCTAGGGGAGCCTATCTTCACGACCAAGAGCTCGGTCACCCTCGTCACCTGTCGAGGCTCTGCTCCTACTTTGATTGGTAGGGTGATTCTTCCCTTCGGTTTGATACACTTATGGAGAAGCTGATGAGTGGCACGTCGACCGACTATAGCCTCTCTAGAGTTAGCTTCATCTTCTCAAAAGTATCGGAAAAGAGGATGTCGGATGATGATCCGCTGTCAATGAGGATCCTCTTCACCATGAAATTGGCGATGGTCCTTGACACCACCAACGCATCGTCATGGGCGACCAAGACCCCCTTCAGGTTGTCGTCCAAAAAGAAGATGACCTTGTCTTTTTTTGTCTTCTTGGGAGTCAGCCCCTAGATGTTGAGTTGACTGGTGTAGGCCTTTTGGGCCGAGGCCGTGGCTCCACCCTAGGTTTTGCCCCCAACAATGACGTCGATGACCCTGGCCAAGTTGTTGTGATTGTTGTGAGGATGAGGCATCGCCCCCCACATATTCCTTCAAGTGACCACAACAGATGAGGGGCTCAATCTCGTCATTGAGGTCATAGCATTCCACCATGTCATGGCCGGTGTTGTGGTGCTACTTGCAATTCTTCTTTGGGTTACCCTTCTTCGGGTTCCTCTTCATTTTTTTTAGCCACTTCATGTAGTCCTCCTTCCCTACTTGCATGAGGATTTGCATTCGGGTGGAGTTTAGTGGTGTTTATTTATTGAAGGACGGGGCCGGTGGCTTCTTGTCAGAGTCCTTGTTGTTGTTGTGGCCATGGCTGCAGCCGTCTCTATCCATCCTTTTCTTCTCTGACTCCCTCGTTCAGGGTTAGACTCGCCTTTTTGGTGATCACTAGTCGAGGCCTCCTTGGCAGTGATGTACTTTTGTGCTTTCTTCAAAAATTCCACCTTGGTCTTGGGCGGTGTCTTGGCGACGAACCACTTAAGGGGTCCCAACTGGAGGCCATTGATTGTTGCATGCATTGAGACCAAGAGGTCGAAGTCTCAAACCTCGAATTCTTCCTTCTTGTAGCGGTCGATGTAGGACCGCAAGCTCCCTCCACACTTCTATTAGATGGACATGAGGGAGACGATGGTCTTTTGGCACCGTTGGATGTTGACAAAATGGGAGAGGAAAAGATTGATGAATTGCTCCCACGATTTTATGGATCAAGGTGGGAGCCCGAAAAACCATCGGCGGGCCGCTCCCTTGAAGTCGCCTGGAAAGCTCGGCACATAAAGGCGTCGAAATGGCGTTCAAAAGATTTCCATGTGGTCATACGAGTCGGTGGTTCTGTCGTACATCTCCAAAGTGGAGCCTTAAAGTGAGGTGGAAGAGGCTCCGAGGTGATGGAGTCGGTGAAGGCATCCATTCTGTTGGACAAGGGGTTCCAACTAGCAGCGGCATCTCAACCCACCTTAACCTACCGAAGTTCATCTCGCATGACATCGATTTGTGCCTATAGGTCGACAATCCTACAATCGATGAGAGCCTGGGCCTCATCCTCATCCTCTTAGCCGCGGAACGGGTCAGACCGGTTCCCAGAGTTGTCTGACACAGGCATGTCCTAGTTCCTTCGGGCCTGTTGGTCATTGAAGAGGTAGCAGAGGTCTAACACATGTGATGGAGTGGCGTGACGTCGGCCTTCTGCCCTTGGAGAGGGACTATAGTGGCTAGAGCACCCGCCTTCGTCCCGGGGGCTCTCCACTCGGTAATGTCACTCGTGGTCCCGGTGATTGTCATGGAACCCTGTTGGATCTCCTCCCCCCCCCCCTCCGTCGGCTAGGAAGGCAGGAGGTCTTCAACGACTGGCTGGCGCGTCGGCTGCTACTATTGGATACGGAGGGGTCGACTTTCTTGGGGCCGAGGGGGTGTTGAACTAGTGGAGCCTATGTGAAGTGTCCATTGTGATGCCCACGACTCCCAACGGCGGCTACCCTAAGGGTGGTCTCCTGCCAAGCGCCCGACCTCGTCTAATCTTTGAGTGATATTGTCGAGCCAGTCGAGGACCATCCTGAATTGGTCCATGGTGACCAGGTTCTTAGCGTTTTGAATGTTGTCTTGGTTATCAACCATTATGTTGGAAGCTTAGTTGTTCTTAAAGCAAGTGTTTACTTGGGGGAAGTCTTAGCAGTCGCTCCCATAGACGGCGCCAATTGTTGCTGCCAAGGATGGACCAAGGGCAACAATGCAATTACGCATCCATTGACGAGGGCTTCAATGTTCGACCTGTGAACAAAGGGAGACGTCAGAGTTCCCTGGTGTTATCATACGGGCGGAGACTCTAACAGTCAAGTTAGTAAGTGCATAACAAGGGGTCGGATGAGGCCTGAATAGAGATAGCTACGAAGTCACCAGAGAGTTAGGGAGCTTAGAGTAGTAAAAGCCTAGATAGCTTACATAATAAGTGACACACCTATTTATACGTGAGCTTGCCATGAGTTTGTTATCAGGGACGACCAAGATGTTATATGGCCCATGCCATGTGTAGTCATCCAGGGACTGCCATGTGCGCCTACATCACCTTCAATTCATGGGTTTATTGGGAGACCCAGTGACAAAGAACCGGGAGTGTGGAAAACTTCAAACTTTATTCCCTCCAAATCTAATTGAGGAAATAACAAAATTTTAAGCTCCTCAAGAACATGTTGAGGATAGATTGATTTAGCTTCATGAGAAGAATGGTGACTTCAAAGTTAGGTCGCCTTATCATTTAGCCTTCTAGGAAGGGATCAATGGGACTGTTAGGCACTCCATAGCTCGCTCCTTAGACTCAAGTAATTGATATGGAAGTACATATGGAGTGGTTTAGCAATCCCGAAGGTGATTTTTTTTAATGTATGGAGAATAGTCATTCAAAACTGTCTTGAATATTCTGCAATATAGGAGAGTGAGTTGGGATCCAATCAAGGAGGGAGAATATTAATCCATTGATACTCCAATTTGGTTAGGCTCTCAAATGGGCCTTTGATTTGGTCAAGCTTCTGTTCGTGAATCACTTACCCCTTGGATAAGGACTCCATGCATCTCTCTCTAAACTTTGCAGCTTTCTATGATTGCTTTGCAAGTTTGAAGTAATTAGAGTGACTTTCTTCACGATGTAAATTTGCCTAATTGCAAGGGTGAATAGCATAATATCTCAAGTGTTGAACTCAAAGGATCCCACAACTTAGAGCAATCGAACACAGGACTACAGGCCCAGTAATATCTCTTGTAGCCCCCCGAGTTCAGGTGGACGGTTCTTTTTAATATATAAAAGTATATTATATTATATATAAAAAAGTAAAAAAGTAGTTACTTAAATTTAATATATAAGAATCCTCCTTGGATTTTCTAAAAATCCTATGAAACTCCCTCTCTGTTTTGACCTTAGCAAAAAGCTCTCCTAACCTCTCCTATTGTTTTGAAAAAAAGGTGTAAATACTTTCCTTTTGTTAACATTCTAAATAGAAAATGATGATGTAATGCATTATTTTTTTAAATACCAAATTTATTCTTAACCAACTTCATTTAGTTGTAAATCTACTAAAATACCTTGAAAAAAAAAAAGATTTTGCTTATTTTTACTTCACTTCAATCTTCGAGAATTAATCTTTGGAAGTTGTAAGGCAATATAAATTAATAGAGGGTAAAGTTGAAATTTTGAATTGTATAAGATAATGCCTTAAAATTGATAAAGGGAGGCTTGTGTTAGGGCAGGAACACAAAGGTGATTCATTGAATTGTAATGAGATGAGGATTTTTATAATTTTACCTAACAAATAATAGAAGATAACAACAAACCAATAAATTTTAGGTAAAATTCCACTTTAATACCCTGAACTTTGAGGGTAGTGTCAAGTTAGTACTCGAACTTTTCAAATGTGTCACTGTAGTACCTAAACTTTCAAAAAGTGTCAAGTTGGTTCCTGTTGTTAACTGACTGTCAGTTATCTATTGAAAATGTCAAAATTACCCTTCAAAAGAGGGCATTGTTCATTGTCTTCTAACTTGAGACTAAACCGGTTAAGGTGTTTGAGATTCTTGACTAATGAAGTCATTGTCTTTTACCTTTAGGTCTAAAACGCGTTCTTGTCTAGTTATTTATTTGCTTTCAGTTATTATTTCCCTCTATCATATTTCATGTTTTTTCTCTCTTTTTCTTTGACCGGTTCAGTCTCAAGGTAGAAGACAATGAGCAATGTCTTCTTTTGAGGGGTAGTTTTGACATTTTCAATATATAATTGGCGATAGATTAATGGCAAGGACCAACTTGACACTTTTTGAAAGTTTAGGTACTACAGTGACACATTTGAAAGTTCGGAAACTAACTTAACACTACCCCCAAAGTTTAAGATACTTAAGTGGAATTTTCCCTAAATCTTAAAAGCTAATAAAAAATTAGCATGAATATACAAAAAATAATACATTTTTTTTTGTAGAACATAGAAATATAGAAATTAATCATGACCCAAAAATAATGATTGAATGAGACTTAGATGGTTAAATAGGAACCACTTAATTGAAAATGTTATAAAGCTCATTCTAGATTAATAAAGCCCGCACATCGCATGGGTCCCGTCTAGTTTATTCTTTCATTGTCGGCTAGGAATCCAGGCTTCTCCTGCTAGTTTAAGGCTATGTTCAGGAGTACTTAAAAATAAGTGCTTATTTAGATCGGGACCACTCCATTAAGAATTTATTGGCATTTGGAAAATAAGCCCAAAATAAGCGATCTGAATCTAATGCATTTGGACTTGAAGGGATTTTCTCTTGAGAGTCCAGTAATATTTTGACACATCAAGGGTTGTTGAGTTGTATTAAACATGCAACCGATGGAAAGGATTTTCTCTTGAGAGCCCAGTAATATTTTGACACATCAAGGGTTGTTGAGTTGTATTAAACATGCAACCGATGGAAAACAGTGAAGCCTTCAACTAAATAAAACTTTTTTTTTTTCAAAAAGAAATAAGAAATAAAAGTAGGTGAAAAAAACAACGGCCTCAATTTTATCTCCCGCCAAAGAACGTCGGTCTCACGACAAATAAGTAGAGGAGCGAGGACTACGAATCAAATTACAATCTGTCCCTCTTGGACAAATCTTTTGCTTCCTTGAGATCTAGGTAAGCTGCGGTTCCTTTCCATCTCACATATATTTTTTTCTTTTTTGCTTTATCGATTCAAAAATTTTGATGACAACCGTTCAATTCATCTCGTACACATTTCTGCAATTTTATCGGAGGAATTGAAGATTAAATTGGAAATTTTTATTTTAATATTTTTCTATTGATTATTGTGGTCGAATGCGTCTCTGCTTCAAGCTCGATTGGTGTTGTGGCAGTTGTAGAGTTTATTTTGATTTGTTTACGGAACACATTTATCTACATATTTCGACTCTCTTATTTTAAAAGAATAGAAAGTATAGTATTTTCATGTTTTTTCCTTCATTTCATTTTTAAAATGAGGCCTCAATGGTATATTTCACTAAACTTGTTAAGTTTCTGAATATTATTTGAATGATGGAGCCTGGAGGCCGACGTCAACATATATTGATAGTCTTGGTTTAAAATCAAGGGTTCCATTCCATGGTTGCTAGTTGTCAAGTTGTGGACTACCTTGAAGCCTTTTTAAGTAATGCCAACAGATTTTTTGAGATGCCCCTTTGAAGCAGTATGGAAGCAATAAACCGGGCTGGCTATGCAAGCACCGGGCAAACCAAGTTCCTAGCGAAGCAATAATGAAAGAAATCTCTAGAGGAGAGAGAAAAGGTGGTGAAATTTGAAGAGAAAATCTGAATTGATTCTGAAGTGTCTATTAACCGAAAGCAATAGCAGTATTTATAATACATCTGGAAATCATAGAATAACTAGGAAAGAACAATTAAGATAGACATCAAACATCTCATCTGGATAGGATCGAATTCTTCTTGATCTTGATCTTGATAGGATCAGATTCTCTGCCATGATCTTCACCGTCCGATTTCCATGCATGAATCTTGGAAGTCTGGATTATCTTGTTTTCTGGAATTCTTGATTATCTTGAATTCTTGAGTTCTTGATTATCTTGAATTCTTGAATTGTTAATTATCTTGAATTCTTGAATTCTTGAATCCCTTCTTTACTTATCTCTTTCTTGGATCTTGACTTATCATTATCCTAGGAGCTGCCGCCCCTAAGGTGATGTGGGCCTTGGGATGGGCCTCCATCATTCTCCTCCACTTGGAAAGAACTCGACCCCGAGTCGTGACTGGGATATGCAAGTGTCATTACTGGCAGATAGCGATGGATGCCAGTAACATTGAAGGTCTTAGAGATACCCATATGATCTGGAAGGTCCACGACATAAGCATTGTCGTTGATTTTCTTCATGATCTTGTATGGCTCGTACTTTCGAGGCTACAACTTGTTGTATTTTCCCACGGGAATCATTTCCTTCCTCAAGAATACCATAACTTCGTCACCGACGTCAAATACTTGGGGCCGACGATGCTTGTCTGCGGCCAACTTGTACTTGGCGTTGGTTTGCTCTAGTTTCTGCTTCACGACTTCTTGGATGGATTGGATCTGGTCCGCCATCTGTTCTGCGGAGGCACTGACACCGGGTACTCTGGGTAGTTTCACTAGGTCCAGTGCATGATTTGGAACCTTCATGTAAACAATGCAGAATGGGGATCTACCTGTAGAACTATGCACTGCATTATTGTAGGCGAACTCGGCTTGGGCAATGGCGAAGTCCCATTGTTTTGGCCTCTCCCGACATATGCTACGAATTAGGTTACCAAGGGTCCGATTCACCACCTCGGTTTGTCCGTCTGTCTGCGGATGGGTTGTGCTACTGAAATTCAGTGACGAATCGAATAACCTCCATAGGGTCATCTAAAAGTGACTGAGGAACCTTGTGTCGCGATCTGATGTGATAGTCTTGGGCACCCTATGTAGACGGACAATTTCCCTGAAAAATAATTTGGCTATCGCTGATGCATTTGTTGTTTTCTTGCATGGGAGGAAGTGAGGCATTTTAGAGAACCTGACAACCACCACAAAGACGGAGTCCATGTTCCTTTGGGTTTTTGGCAAGCCTAGCACAAAGTCCATGGACAGGTCTTCCCAAATAGCAGTAGGAACGGGTAGGGGCATGTAGAGACCAGTATTTTGGGTTTGTCCCTTAGCTGTCTGACAAATATAACATCTGCTTACAATAGTGGACACATCCCTTCTGAATTTCGGCCAGTAATAACGCCCTTTAACTGCTTCAATTGTCTTATCCCTTCCCAGGTGTCCTGCTAATCCACCCCCATGCAGATCCCTGACGATCTTATCGCGGAGGGAGGTGTAAGGGATACACAATTGTTTCCCCTTCATAAGGAACCCTTCATAGATGTAAAAGTCATCTGCTGGCTGTCTATTCACACATTTCTCCCATACCTGTTGGAAGTCCTCATCCTGGGCATATAGGTCTTTTAAATACTCAAAACCCACAATCTCAATATTGGAGGGTCTTGATGAGGGCTACACGCCTGCTAAGAGCATCGGCCACCTTATTTTGTTGTCCAACCTTATACACAATTTTATATGGGAATTTGTTTAGGAAAGCAGACCATCTACCATGCAAATCACTTCTTTATTGCTTTTGCCCACTGAGATATTTTAGGGCTGGTGATCAGTGTAGAGAACAAATTCTTTTGCAATTAAATAGTGTTCCCATGTTTTCAAGGCTCTTACCACAGCATAGAACTCTTTGTCATATGTAGACCACTTTCTCCTAGCTTCACATAATTTTTCACTGAAAAAAGCAATGGGTCTCTTTTCTTGGGACAATACAGCCCCTATGCCAACTCCACTGGCATCACACTCAACTTCAAATAATTTATCAAAAATTGGCAAGGCAAGGACATGAACAGTACATAATTTCTCTTTTATGAGAGCAAAACTTTGCTCTTGTTCTTCTCCCCATTGAAATTTTTCTTTTTTCAAACATTCAGTAATGGGAGCCATAATAATGCTAAAATGATTAATAAATCGCCTGTAGAAAGTTGCCAACCCATGGAAGCGTCTCACATCTGTGACATTTGATGGAGTCGGCCACTCCCTAATGGCTTTCACCTTTTCTTCATCTACTTTAATTCCTTCCTTGCTCACAATGAATCCCAGGAATAATAAATTATCACTCACAAAAATGCATTTCTTCAAATTAGCATATAATTTATTTTCCCTCAACGCTTTTAGGACCTCCCTGATATGTCCCATGTGTTCAGTGATAGATTTGTTGTAAATTAAAATGTCATCAAAATATACTACCACAAATTTACCAGTGAAGGGACGCAGTACCTGGTTTATCAGCCTCATGAATGTGCTGGGGGCGTTGGTTAGTCCAAAGGGCATGACTAACCATTCGAACAAGCCATCTCTAGTCTTGAAGGTTGTCTTCCATTCATCTCCAGGAAGGATTCTGATCTGATGATATCCACTCCTGAGATCAATCTTTGAGAAAACTATAGCTCTATTAAGCTGATCTAGCATGTCGTCCAGCCTAGGAATGGGGAATTTGTACCCAATAGTAATTTTGTTAATGGCCCTGCTGTCGACACACATTCTCCAACTGCCATCCTTCTTAAGTGTTGGCAAAGCTGGTACTGCACAAGGACTCATACTGACTTGAATGTGTCACTTCTTCAATAATTCTTTTACCTTTTCCCGTAAGATTTCATTTTCTTTAGGACTCATCTTGTAATGTGTGCGGTTAGGTAAACTGGCACTTGAAACAAAATCAATATGGTGTTGTATATCTCTCATGGGACGGAGTCCATTTGGTAATTCCTCTGGAACTACATCATAGAATTCATCAAATAGTCCCTGCACTTCCACTGGATTTTATTTTCATCATTAACATTTTCTCCCTGTACCTCATGAGTATCCTTACATTCTTTTACAAATTCAGCATGATGATGGATAATGGTAAGGAAATTTTTCTCATGTGCTTTTGGGGTCTTTGTAATGTTCTTTTCAGCCATGGGTAACAAAGTATAACGTATACCCTCTTTTTCAAATTGGTAGGTATTCTTCCTACCCATGTGCCTTGCATCTGTATCAAATTGCCAAGGCATTCCTAACAAAATATGGCAAGCATCCATATCTACAATATCGCAATATACTTCATCATGGTACTTACCAATAGAAAAATGTACTTTGCAGCGTTCCTCCACTTGTACGCCGCCTCCTTCCTTGATCCACCCAATTGTATATGGGTTTGGATGTTTTTCAAAAAGTAACTGTAATCTTTGTATGACATCCCTACAAATAATATTTTCTTGACTACCACTATCAATAATTAAATCAAATAATTTACCCTTGACAGTACATATAGTACGGAACAATCTGTGCCTTTGAGAAGTATCTTTATTTTTTCTGGGACAACATTAATTTTCTTACTACACAGGTATACTCTTCATGTTCGTATGGACCCTCTTCATCTTCCCCATCAGGTCCATAGTATACTTCCTCCTCCACATCTTCTTCCTCCTCCCTTTCTATCATATTAACTACCTTCCTCCTGGGACAGTCACTGGATCTATGTCCAACCTCATTACATTTAAAGCATTTAATTGGAGTAGGCTTTGCATAGGGATTATTGGGTTTAGGAAGGTTGAAAGGGTTACTTCGAGTATGTCCTCCTGTAATAACCTTACCGGCGTTAGCTGTACTTGCCGGGTGAGAAGACTATACTGCCGGGACTGATTTGTTCCTGTCGACAGTTGCTGGTCTGTTGTCGCTCCCGTTGTATCGGCGATAATTATCACTACGTGCCTTGTCTTGGAACATCAATTCTGCTTTCAAGGCTAGGTTCCTTGCTTCCTGCACACTAAGAACCATCTGTACACCAATTTGATCTCTGATGGACGGTCTCAAACCGCTCAGACAACGGACTGCCTGCTGGTTATCACTTTCAGATAATTGATTTCTTTCAGCTAATCACAAAAATTCAKATGTATATTCATTAACACTACGAGAACCCTGTGCACACCGTTGGTAAGATTCAAACATGTACTGTTCATAATCTGGGGGTAAAAATCTACCACTTATAAGTTGTTTCATGCGCCTCTAGGTTCGAACAGGACCCCTTCCTTCTCTGATCCGGGTCTCTCTCAGGCGTTCCCACCAAACAGATGTGCCTCCCTTTAATTGGAAAGCTACCAGTTTTACCCTTCGCTCCTCTGGTATCTCCATGTACTCAAAGAATCTATCGACTTCTGTGATCCAATCTAGAAGTCCCTCTATGCCAAGATCTCCACTAAAAGTAGGAATATCTACCTTGAGTTTAAATTCATCATTATTCCTACGGGGATTGAAATTACCTTGATTGTGCCAATTTTTGTCATTTCTATCGTTGCCGGGAAGAACTGGAGCACCACCAAATTCTAAATCATCTTCATTGTCGTTGTCAAGAACTGGATGCCGAAACGCAATATTGACGGGTGGTCTGTCGTGGTCGTCTCTTTCAATCTGATGTGGATTTTCCCGGTTCCGTGGAACAACCTCCCGTAACAAGGTTCACAATTGTTCAGTCACCTCTGTCAACTGCTGTTCGATGTTACGTGTGGTCGTGCGATGTCTTCAATCGCTCTCCAAACAGCTTGTAACCATTGATCTCCGTCACGAGGTGGGTTGCGACTGCTACCGTCTTGGTTGGCCATCTGACTGGGCGAACTCCCTGCTCTGATACCACTTGACGCAGCGTGGAAGCAATAAACCGGGCTGGCTATGCAAGCATCGGGCAAACCAAGCTCCTAGCGAAGCAAGAATGAAAGAAATCTCTAGAGGAGAGAGAAAAGGTGGCGAAAATTGAAGAGAAAATCTGAATTAATTATGAAGTGTCCATTAACTGAAAGCAATAGCAGTATTTATAATACATCTGGAAATCATAGAATAACTAGAGAAGAACAACTAAGATAGACATCAAACATCTCATCTGGATAGGATCGAATTCTTCTTGATCTTGATCTTGATAGGATCGGATTCTCTGCCATGATCTTCACCGTCCGATCTCCATGCATGAATCTTGGAAGTCTGAATTGTCTTGAATTCTTGAGTTCTTGATTATCTTGAATTCTTGAGTTCTTAATTATCTTGAATTCTTGAATTCTTGATTATTTTGAATTCTTGAATTCTAATGGATCTTGAATCCCTTTTTTACTTATCTCTTTCTTGGATCTTGACTTATCCTTATCCTAGGAACTGCCGCCCCTAAGGTGATGTGGGCCTTGGGATGGGCCTCCATCACCCTTTCACGTTGCTTTCTGATTAGAAACACAGAAAACAGACCACAAAAACTTCATACTAAAAAAGCGCACAAACCCTCAAATATAATGCAGAGTAAATGCATACAAAAACAACAAACTTTATAAAGGGAAAAGGAAAAAATCTATTACCCATTAATAAAAATGATAATGGTTCATTGTTTATCCCAAATGACCCGGATTCGATGTTTCCACTTTTACCCATATTATCAAAAGAATTTTCCATTTTTATCCCTTATAAAAACATCAAAAACACCCTGAGAAAAAAGTGGGTATATACGTGTTAAAATGGCATTAGAATTGGCAAACATGAGAGCTAAAGTTTTTTTTTTTTTTTTTTCTTTTGGACACTCGTTGCAAATGGAATGCAAAGTGTTCTACTTTAAGTTTGATGTTCTATGATAATGAAAGGGCTGATTGTGCCAAGTCAAGCGGTTTTGTTTCTTTCTCATCAAAATCGGTTTTGTCGAAAGGGATAATTGAATGATTGTTGGTCAGGTAGGACAAATAAGATGCGATTAACATGGTTCCGGCATTCCAACAACACGAGTTAATCTAGCAAGTAAAGTACTTCTACCTAATGCATTTTTTATTTTAATTATAATTTTTCTCTAAAGATAAAAGATGTTCAAACTTCAACAAAGTCATGCATGTTTTTCTTTTCTTAGACAAGTCCAGTTTGAATGCAAGACATTTTCCTTCAGTTCTGATAACATTCTTTTTAGAGGACAAACTCTATATGTTAAGTAATGAGTTGTTCAATTTACTAACTGAAAAATCTAGATCAGGTGTAGATTGGGTGATTACTGAAATGTATTCCATGTGTTTGGTTGATTGCTTCATAGACATTTTGCTATCGACTACCAAAATTAGCGTATGATATTTAAGAGTTATATGAACCCATGGTTTCCTTAGCCCCAAGTAGATCATGGATGATCATTTATTCTTCACATTTGATGCATTGAGATAACTACTTCCATTAAAGTTTTTATCCAAAGGATCCCCTATGATGAATCCATTATTCCAAGGAAGTTGATAGCATTTCTCATGGGTTAATCACCTATAGTCCAATAAATCCAAAAAAAAAAAAGACATCAATCATGCAAAATGGAACTATTTACTTCAAAGATCTAGCCCCAAATATCTGTCCTCCAAGTTTTGGAAGAATATACTTTTGTTAACCAATTAGCACCTAACAATTTCCATATATTGAAATATCATAAAAATAGAGCTTTACAAGTTTTGGAACGTATTTCGATATCCTATGTGGCCCATGTTTTACAAGTTTAATATTCAAAGGATGAGTTTTATTGATTTATTTTTGTTTTATGGCGCTACATAATGGAGGGTAGCCCATTGTGATTATTACACATGACTTACCTATGAAGCCAATTGTGGTTCTTACTCCAAGGACAATGGTGGTATAAAACTTATCTTCAAGTATGATAACAACTGTAAGTAGGCTAAATGAATAGTAGTATTATAGAGAAAGTTACTAAAAGGGTAGGATGTTGAGATATATTCTTCATAGATATAGTCTATCACTTTGCTACTAACGTTTACTTTGAAATTTATATTATTTGACTTTGTAAATTTTAGGGGGGTTGTAGTCCTCTATTTTGTGAAACAAGGGATGAACCTAAATGGTTATTGCATTTAAATTAATATTATCTATTTGAGTATGTTGATTTTAGGACAGCTTTGACTTCAACCCGTTGAATTGCTTACTTGAAGTTTATATTATTTGAGCTTGTGGATTTTAGGAGACTACAATATCTTGTTTTGTGAAACATGGTATGAATTGGTATTTCATCATTTAAATTTAAATTATATTATTTTTTTAATTGACTACATGATTTTATCGTTGCTCTTTAATTGCTATCTTGCTAAAGGTTAGAAAGATTCGTTGGCTTACATTTTATTTTTTTTCATTTATTCCATTAATGTGGACATTTCCTTTAATGGTTATCTCTTTCCTGCTTATTTTTAGGATCCATAAGTCATTTAGCATTTATTTAATTTGTTTTCCATTATAATTAATATGATTTAACTGGTCTTTATTTCTCTTATCTAATTTAGGTCATTTTATAGTTGTTGGTTCATTGCAAATATGTTGGATCACTTAAATTGCATAGCTTCTTTAGAATAATCTTTTTAGTTTCTACTAATTTCTATAATTTGATTGGCCTCACAAAAGTTATGTTTTTCTTATATTTGGAAGATGAAATAAGAAATCAATTATGGAAAAATAATGCATGGACGTGCTCATTAATTACTTAAAAAAGTTGTTATACCCATGCACATATAGATGGGTCCTAGCATTGGCAATGAAGTCGGAGACCACATTTGGTGTTCTAGATGCATTCTTGACATAAAATAGCTTTTGGTGATAGAGTTAGGTTTGAACACATTTATCTACTTTGCCTTTTTGCCTTGATATCTAATTTAATAGGACTTCATTTAGAATATTTGCATTATGTGTAAGGGTTGTGTGATTATGGTTGAAGTAGTTGAATTGATGAATGACTCAATAATCTCTTTTAGTGAATAAGTCCAAGAGGTTGCAAGCTCCTTCATGGGTGAAGCTAAGGTGGCATTGATTACTAATTCCTATACCCTCTGATTTTTTCTTATTTGGTAATTTCATCCATACAAATCAATAAGTCATTTAGTTCATCCATTTCAATAATGCATATGTGTGTGTGTGTTTATCCATACTTCATGTGTGTGTGTGAAAGTGAAGTAATGCATGTTGAATTCAGAAGGCAAAAAGTCCCTATACAGTTAAGTGCTACACACTTGGTGTATACATTTTATGCCACCATGCGATCAAATCCATGATAGGTTTACAAAAAGAAAACTACAATTAATGAAAATAATTAATAGATCTGCCTGTTAGTTGTCAACTGATAATTAATAGGATTGATAAATAATATTTTTCTCTTTTTACCCTTAAATTTTAGCAATATGAGAGTTTTATTTGCCTTGCTATTTATTTTCTAGGTCATTATTTTTCACATTTATGATGATGTTTCTTATGGCCAAATTTACAGGTGCTTGCTATCAATTTTGAATTATATGAGCTCGAAAGGTCCTCTTTGACCGAAGGTGTGTTTCTGTGATCTCAATCCATAGTTTATTTCTCTTGTAGTTTTCAAATATTCGATTCTCGGACATGTATTAGAACTTTGTGTTGTTGGTGTTGGGATCTCATGGTGTGCTTTGGATGGTTTAGATACTAGAAACCAAAAAAAATGAATATTTTGATTATTGTCTTAGCACCACTTGTCAACACTAGTAATTAAGCACATGTGTTGCACATGAGAAATTTTTCTTCATATTAATTACTTGAATTTTAGATATATCATAGTCAAGATAGAAATTGAAAATAAAAAAAAGTAACAATATGATTAAAAATAAACTTAAATATTTATTATTCAATTATGACACAATGCATTTTTTTTGAAAAGTTTGACCATTGACCCACCATCTAGATAAGAATTGTAGAAATAGCATTGCTTTTGGATTAGTTTTAAATTAGGTGAAATTATAGTCGGAGCCATTTGTACATTTAAAATTTGGTTACAAGTTGGTCCATAAACCAACAAAACTCTAACAAACGGCTCTACATTTCAAGTTATAAAAGCCCTCGCCATTTCATCGGAGGGTTATGTGGCTATTGCCAACATGAGACTCTTAATCCATATTGGACATAATAAAAGCTTATACTGAAATTGCCCTTTAATGTTGGGTGATTGGAAAATAAAAAAGGGTTTTTAGTCTCTCTCTCTCTTTCTCAATCTCACTCACACTCTTTCACTCATAGTCATCTTTATTTGCTCAACGACTATCATGGTGTTTGAAAGCGTGGGCGCTTTTTGGGACCGATTTTCAAGAAAAAAATGTCTATGCTTCTGAGACCCGTTTTTCACAAAAAAAAAAAAAAACACTTCTGCCATGTAGGCAGTGAGCAACACTATGTTGTTTTGTAAGGTGATTTTCATCACCGTTTTTCATGTATGTGTTGACAGGTAAGCACCACATAGGATACACATCAGTCAACCATTGGGGGAAACAGTTCACCGATGCATGAAATGCCAAATTTGGCGTTTCATGCATCGGTGGGGTCCCAATTTTCGAGGCATGCCCGATTTTTTAATAATCGGCTAAACCAAACAATGAGATGCATGGGCATTTGTTGAAATTCCTATGTGGATCTGACGTGGCACTGTTTTTTGAAAAACGGCCATGGTTCCAAACATCCCCTATGTGATTTGAAAATAAATAAAAATGGTTTTTGGTTTCTCTATTTACGTTCTCTATATCAATTTCTCTCATTCTCCCTCAATCACTCTCATTCTCTTTCTCGGTCGATCTCTCCCTCTCCCTTAATTTCTATCATTCTCCCTTAGTTTCTCTCTCTCTCTCTCTCTCTCTCTCGTTTTTTTATTTTCTTATTTTCTTACACACTTATATTGCATTAATCAGATCATATAAAAGAACATGAGACCAACTTGGTATGGTTAAAAAATTATTACACCAATTTGATAAAATTCACAAGAAACTCTTGGTTATGAAATTTACACCAATTGGAGAATGAACATGAGACCAACTTGGTATGATTCAAAAATTATTACACCAATTTGATAAAATTCACAAGAAACTCTTGGTTATGAAATTTACACCAATTGGAGAATGATGGAAATTGAGGGAGAAGGAGATTTTGACTGAGAGGAAGAGTAAGGGAGAAGAATGTAAAAGATTGAGGGAGAATAATAGAGAGAGAGAGAGGTTTTGATTTGAGAGATAGTGGGAAAGACAGAGGGAGCGGGAGATCAAGAGATGACTGTGAGAGCGAGAGAGAGAAGGGAGGGAGATCGAGAGATAGAGGGAGTGGGAGAGAAATTGAAAACCTATTTTCGATATAGGTTTTCTACTGTGTCCAACATGGAATAAGAGTCCCATGTTGGCAACAACCACATAAGCCTCTAATGACATGGTGAAGGTTTTTATAATTTGAAATTTAGAGCCAATTTTCAGAGTTTGGTTGGTTTCTGGACCAACCTGCAACCTAATTTTAAATGTACAACCGGCTTTGATTATAATTTTTCCTTCAAATTATATATTTCATTTACATTATATAAAACATTTTTTTTACTTATCACACTTAAAATTTTGTTTGTCTATAGTATCATATTACTCAAACCACTAACCCACCATCTAAAAATAAAAATTGTTTGATTTCTAGGTAAACATTAAATTTTGTATTACATTTCCATCATTGATAAAATTATTTCTTATGTAATGTTCAATATAATGAATGTACAATATTAGAGATGTACCTAATATTTTATTTTTATAAATATATAACATTAGATATGTACCTAAAATTTTCTTTTATCTTTTTTTGTGATTCTTTGTATTTTCTATTATTAAAAATTTTATTATTTGACTATGACATTATTTAATTTCTAGGTATATTTTGAAATTGGCTTTCCATTTTCATCATTAATACTTCTTACATTTCATAGTTATTTATTTTAATTTTTTATTATTTAATTATGATATTATTTATTAATCCATTTGAGCCCAAATGTTCAAATTGCTTGCCTGCCACTGGGAGGGAAGAAAAATGGTTTTGTTTTCAAAATATTTATTTTTATACTATTAAAATTAATATTATGGATTTAATTACAAGAATTTAATGATGAGAAAAAATATGTTTTAAATATAGGATTTAATGAGAGAGAATAGGAAAATATTTTATTTTTCAATTGGTTTTAAATTTTACATTCTATTTTCATCATTAATAAAAACATTTCTTATTTAACATACTTATTATTGTTTAATATGTATGTTAAAAATGTTCCCAACTTTTTTAATTTCTATTTTTTTTTATTTTATCTATTTTTTACTTTTATTATTTAATCATGGTAGCATGGATTAACCCATTTGACCCAAAATGATTTAATTTCTTACCACCAGTTAGATGAAAAAACTATTTTTTCTAGGTAGATTTTAAAGGTATAAGCTTTTATGTTATTGGAATTATTAATTTATTAAGTATGGATTTAGTTAATAGAACTTAATGATGAGAATAAATAAAAATGACTTAAATATATGATTCAATGAACATAAATGCAGGTTAATAACTTAAATGTTGGATTTAATGAGAGATGATTGAATGCATTGAATATCTTTAAGTTACCTCTTTTCAACTCATTTAATATCAAGAACCCCTAACCCTATTTGCCTCGTTTTTTATCATTAAATTTAAATATAGAGGGTAAATGTTGTCCTTAGAAAATTCCAGAAATATTCTTGGGGCTTTTCGTACTTTTTAAAGTAGTATAGATTTATTATGAAATGGTTAATTGATGGACACCCATTGGACAACAAATAGTGATATGTTTTTACATGCATTAATAGTTAAAAGGTGTGGCAACATAATTACGTTGGTTAAAGAGATCTCTTTCCATAATCAAGTACGTTTCAAACTAGTTTAGAGGTGGTTTAATAATGGCTGAAATAACTAAACCAACTTCTATTGAAAATTGATGAGGGGTAATTTGGTCCGCCAAATGACATCACGAAATGTAGCTTTCAAGTGACACCTCAGTGTTGAGTAAGCAAATCACCTCGGCAAGTCGAGTGGTAGTAGCTCACCTAGGCCAACCTAGATTACATTGGCCTAGCCAACTTGAAAGGGCTCTGAGCTAGGAGTGACCTACCTTAAAGAACGACCGAGCTATGGTAAGTACTATTGGTGACCTATAAGGCACGCTCGTTGACTTGTCACATAGGTCTGTTGCCAGTTTGAGATCTCCGGAGTATTAATGAGTCGACCGTTGGGTCGGCCTGTCTGCATCAAACGCATGAAAGTGAATCAGGTGGACCTTAGCACCCCACGCATATTACGTAATCGATGTCATAACTCTCTCGACTTATTGGAAACAGCTCTACGAGAACCTAAGACTCGTTACATGAGGTCTCTGATCACCTTCACCCATATAAAGGACTCATTTTCACCTGAAGAGGTATGCGCGATTAAGCTCTCGCACTCTCTTATCTCTCAAGAATTCTCAAAAACCCTTCGTTAACTTAAGCATCAAATTGCCCACCTCGGGTAAAAACAACCCGAACATTCTAACTTTTCCTCTTGCAGAATTATATAGCTCGGTCATTGACAGGACAAGCATTCGATTCAATGTCCACGTCATCCGATACGTGAAAGCAGTCAGATCGTGCTACATCAAAAACTAAGAAGAAAGTCTATATATTTTTAAATTTGACCAAAGACAAATTAAGAAAATGATCTTAAATTCTATTAAATAAAATGCTTCACAAAAATCAGATATGAAATTTATTTGGGAACTTCAAGACTTGTACAATTCTATGTTGGATTGAGGAACCAATGTTTGCAAAAACCATGGCATCATCACAAGACAACAATTGAAGATATACTCAAGATATCTAAACTCCAAGAGATTCCTTGCAGGGGTAGCCCATCCCCCTTACACTCTGTTCATCTTTCATTTATTTGAGTTATTTGTTCTAGATGAAGAGAGGAATACAATAGTAATAATCTGAATATCTTACTTGTGGTGACACCAATGAAAAAATCATATAGTTATAGATTGCCCTCTAATGAATTCTTAATCGAATATTTAGTATAGATTAATCAAATCAAAATATGTTTAGAAGATTTAACTAATCTTGCTTGCTTCGTTGACAATCTTTTCTTTATTGAATATGACTATTGTTTTGAAATGCAATTGATTTTTTTAGTGGACTTCCTCCTCATTCAAGATCTCTTTTTATGATTGTCTTGAATAAAAACTTACTAGCTAAGAAGTATCTAGAATTACCAATTTCTCTGCATACACTAAAACCCAATCTAAAGAACACACGTCTTGCATCTTTAGTTCAAATGAACTTAAAATCAATTGGTGCATACCTAGAAAAGGTTAAATCCTTAAATTAAACGGCCCTATCGGGAGTCAAGTCACCACAAGTGCTTTTAAGTGCCTTTTTAGTCTTTATATTTGTTTCACTATCAAAATTTGCAATTTGTGGTGGAGGAGAAAAAACATGATATGACATAGAAAAGTAGAGATATTCTTTGGTTTTCTTAGGTAATTAATGGAACAGAGGTGGAAGAAAAAACTTAGTATAGCAGACATCATTTGGATTTGTTCTTGCAAGGAACAACAAATCTATAGGAAAGAAGCCATCGTGCTTAACCAACAATGATGCAATATGCAGCTAAGATCTTATCAAATGCATGCCTCAAGGGGAAAAAAACACAAGGTAAAGTACTATGCTTTTTTCTAATTTTTCAAGTAAGAAGATACATAGAGATGCTATTTACCTTTCTCATTCCCTTGAATAAATTTATGGAATTAAAAAATTTGATCCCCGAATTTGGCATCTCCTAACCAAGTCAAACTAAATTTTGATGGTTATAGTTATGGAAAGAATACATTGGGTACATGCCCCATGGATCAGTGTGTTATTTTTTACATATCCATTGAACCTGATTGTGTAATGTAGGAGAAGTGGGAATGGACTTGATCTATTTCTAACATGGAAGAGTAGTTCCTTAATTTTGTATTTAACATTACTTAATTTTTATTAAGTGAATTAAAGATAGATAGAACTAGATATTGTCTTAACTTCATACTCTTTCCCTTTCATGTTTATTTGTTAGTTAATAAGCTTTTTGCTGAATGCTTGTTTGGTTCTTGAAAACATTGCTGCTCATCATTTTAAAAGATAGGAACAAGTTTATGGTGAACTTGCACATGCAACACACGTGCCCCACCACTAGTATAAGTAAATCAGCAAACAAATATTAGAAGAACATTGCTTTTCTCCGGCTATCAAAATAACTCAATAAACAATTTTCAGACGCCAATTTTCGAAAAGAAAGGATGAACACCAATCGCCATCCACAACCTATTATTTACATTTCATTAACGTTTGCAAATTATAGTTGAGGATGGAGGGAGGCTCTATTTTCGATAATGCGTGGGAGACCAGAGTTTGATATCATAAGGGTTTCCTCTCATTTTTCTCTTAATTATTTATTTATAATTTTTTTTTTACTTTTTTTATTGATTTACTAGCGGAGACTCGTGCGATACACAGGATTTGTTAAGGAAGGCTAAAAAGTAAAACACATAAGAGTATACAATTGTTTTATATTTCTAACTTTTAAAATAATATAGTACGAGTCTAGTAATTATTAAAAGTTTTTTATTAAATAACAAAACAAAAATAGATTTATACATAATTATTGAAAATATATTTATCACAAAAAAATTAAAAATAATGGCTGAAAATAAAATAAATATTAATTTTAGTAAATATATAATAAATATAGATTAATATTTTAAAATCATTATTAATGAGTATTATTTTTTTGAAAGTTATTTTTCTAGAATTATTAATTGATATAAGTGAAATTGGTTATTTACAATATTATTTAGTTATTTAAATAATATCATTTAAATTTTATAATTTTAATTATTTATTAAATTTAATAATCCCTAAAATTATAATTTATACTATTATTAAATAATTTCATTATTAATTTTGTAAAATATTAAATTATTATTAATTTGAATATTATGTTATGATTATTTTTTATTTTTAAGATTTTATTTTTAAATTTATTACATAATCCCATTATTTTAACTATTTAAAATATAGTAAATATTTAGTTATTTAAATATTTAAATAATATATAAAATATTTAAAATTTTTTATTATTTGAATTTAATTTATTTAAAAGTTATTATTGAATATTAAATATTTTTCTATAAATTATTTATCTATTTTTAGTGTTTTATTATTTAATATGTTTAGTTATTGAAATATTGAAATAATATTTTATTTTTAAATCTTAATTTTATATTATTTGAATAACATTTAATTTGAATAATCCACAAAATGTTGAAAAAATCATAATTTATATTCTTAGTACATAATTTCGTGATGAATTTTGTAAAAATATAAAATTATTAATAATATGAATATTATTAAATCTATTATAATTATTTTTTATGTTTTTAATAACTATTTTAAAGTTTTTATATAATTTTGTTAGAATATTTCAATAATTTTTAAATTTTTTAATTTATACTATATATATATAAAGTGGGGAAGGGGATAAATAAGTATTAGAGATAATTTGGAGAGAAACTCTCTAATAAATTAGAGATAAGAAAAGAGATAAATAAAAATTGGAGATGATTTAGGAGAAAGCGGGGAAAGTAAATCCAAAAGAAATTTTAGGAGAGGAGATTGTTGGAAAAGTTTAGTGAGGGAGAGATTGGTTTTTGATAATATTTTATGGGAAAAAAGAGCAACTTATTAGTTGCTTAAAAAATGATATGAAACAAAAAATAAAAAATTCAAAAAAAAGGAGAAAATTCATACAGTTCTTTCTTTTAACATCTCTCTCTATGTTTCACAAAAAAAAAGGATAAATAAATAGATAGTATTAACATTTTCAATCTGTTGCAAGTTTAATCCAATTCAGCAAATGTTGGTGTGGCAAAATAGAAAATAAGGACTCATTTTTTAAGCTCAAATTTTCAGTTTTTTTAAATGATTAAATAATAATCACTTGTTTTATTTTTTCTACCAAAACTATCCCAAATAAATTTTTAGAATAGCATTAATGCCCTTCGAATAAAAGACCATAAGGTTTTACCCATACACAATCTTCTCTGCAACCAGCGGAAGCGGCGGTTTCTCCCCTTTAGCGAACATAGGTAAGATTTCATTCATGGCGGAATGTTCTCAATGCGTTTTCTACTCTTTTCCTTCATTTATTCACTGTGATTTCTCGTCTCCTTCATCTTCTCACTGAACCAGAGGCGGGAGTCGTTCCAGCGGCGGCGATCTATTACCAGCGTTCGAAATCGCAGCAGGTTGTTGTTTCAGATCGACTGCTATTTTCGTTTTTTGACTCCCAGATGTTTTGTTTGATTACCAGTATATATTTTCCCCTAATAAGATGTTGTAACTTTTTGTCTAACAAATTATCAGACCTAGAAGATACGAGGCTATTATTCTTGGGATTTTTTTTTGAAGAAAAGGCAACTTTTTATTGAAGAAGAGAAAAAACAGAAGTACATGAGAGGATGTACTGAAGCCAAGAGTGGCTTGGCAGGATTAAAAGGCAAACAACTGTCACTAAACAAGAAATCTGTAGAGATCCCTAATTTTGCTAGGTTATCAGCAACAGAATTTTGCTCTCTAGGATATTTTTTTTCCTACTGTTGTTTTTAAAATTTAATTTAATTTTTGTCCACCTTATAGAAATTATTGTTTAATCGTATTTTGCAAGATTTATTATCCCTATCTTAATGGTGATCTCCTCCTCATTTTCGGGTAGAGAATAACAAATAAGTACTGTCAAATCTCTCATATCTGTTCTTTTGATTTTTTCAGGGTATCACTCTTCTATATTTATCATCCTTTTCACAATTTCTTATTTGTTTGTTAACTTTTTACCATGTTCACATGCTTTAGTTTTACTCAACTTTCAGTTTAGAATCCCTCTAGAAACCCAAGAAACTCTGTTTCCTCTATGAGAGAAACTCTGTTTCCCTCCCACCTGCAAGAAGACTTGGACTGGTGTAACGACAGTTTACATATTTATAGCAATATCTTGCTCTGATTGCAATATTAGATTTATCTATGGCGTGAAAATTGGAATTGCACCTCAACTTCAATCATAGAATACTGGCCATTTTCCACGCATAACCATTCAAAACTTCAGTCAAAACGGTTGATGACCTACCAATAAAGCACCCTCTTTAAGTACTAGCAGACTCCACTAAACCTCAACCCATTTCAACCCATTCACTTCATCCTTGGTTCCTAACCCACATTATACATGCCATGTTTCACTGTAGGGCCCACTTGGCCCATTAAACCATAATTGACCCAGTCATGCCCACACCTGTCCATGTCCATCTTCATATCAGATTGTGTCCTCAGCTGTCTTCTCCAATCTCATCCTATCAGATCAGCTGGTAGAAAACACCAAGGAAACAAGAATATGCCATTGGTGTTTGACCCATACAAAATGCTGTAGCAATGACTCCTCCAATCGGATTACTAACTATGGTCTTTGCTTTGTAATTTTGTTTTGGTTTTCTTGCTGTTCCTTCTCTGTTAGGATTGTTAATGAAATATCTGGGTTTACCCCCAAAAAAAGCCCAGAAAAAGCATTTTATGGTCTGAATCCTTAGATGAAGAAAATATTGTTGAGGTTTCACAAAACTTGTGTAGTCCTGTGAATTGTTTAGGAGGTTTCAGCAATTAATATATTCTTTTTCCTCCTATACTTAAATCAAAATAAGAAGACAGCGGCTTTCTATGTTCCCTATTAGTGGGTGCAATGATTGGAAAATGCAAAGACAAACAGAAACAAATAAAGTACAAATCTTACAACCAGAAATAGATAGTCTTGTTTTCTTATCAGTATAAAAGGAGATATTGTTATATTTAACAAACTACAAACCTTATTTATAAAAAAAAAAACAAACTACAAACCTTACAACCAGAAACAAATTGGCCTTCATTCAGTTATTTTGACAATATATGATAGTAGGAGCAAAGACAAACAGTAGTCTGGAAGTGACGATGTAATTTGAAAGAAAGTGTAAGCACAATGATGGAAGATCCTGTAACTAAGTAGGACATTAAAGAGAGCTATATTAGTGGTTATTTTCAGAAGTCAACAAATAAAAGTTATTGAATTAATTTGCCAGCTGAATCTTTTGCATTTCTCTTTTTCTGGGCAGCATAGAAAAGGGGCCCTGTTTATTGTCTTCTTGGTTCAATCTTCAAGTTTTAGCAGCGGTGGTGCTTTTACATGATCTTACCACTTCCATTTGATCCCATTGTCATCCTCCTTCATTTTTCTATTATTTTCCCTCTTGCCTATTTCTCTCTCTCTCTCTCTCACACACACACATTCACCTAATTTTTCTTTCCTTACCCCTCACCCCTGTTTCTCTCTTCGGCACCCAAAATCCAGCAAACCACCAAACACCCTTTTTAGTCTATAACCAACTTGTGCTTCTTTGTTCTAATCCAAGTTCGAAAGTCAAATTCCATTGAAGCCAATATTTAGCAGCTAGTTGAAGTTACTGTCTCAGTTGACAGTGTTAGGTTGAAGGGTTTTATGTATAGATGGTTCGGCTGATAAGTGTTCTTATTAGCCTGTATTTGTGTTTAAGTTGTTATGTACCGGGCCTGTGTTAATGGGCCTAAGTTTGTTTGGTGTTTTAAGTAGTCTGGGTGTCCCATCACTAATCAGGGGCATTCCAGACATTTCCTGTAACATTGTACTATAATCTAATATAAATGATAGTACTGTCAACTGGGTTTAGCAGTTTGACATTCTCAACATCTCTTGGTCTCCTCGTCTCTTCTACTACTTCGGCTACAACATTTCAGCTTTGATGGTATCAAAGCATTGAGCGATTTCCTGGTTACAACCGACGCCATCTCCTCTCTCTTGCTGTCTTTCTTTCTTTTTTTTTTTATCTTGGTTGCTGCGGTGAAACCCTAGGGTTGCAGGAGAACAATACAAAGTTCGAACCTAGGGTTTCCCTTGGTTGTAGGGCGCAAGGGAAGTGAGACCCAGAAGCTGATGTCCTACTAGATTTTTTCTAGTAGTTAGTAGCCATTCAACTGCTAAGAGAGGTCTGTATAGGACAGACCTAGATTGAGGACTGATTTCAGCAGTCCTAGTATTGGCCGTAGGGGGGAACACTCTCTACAGTTGCAGTAATCGAAGCTCAAGAGAAGTCTGCATAGTGTAGTGGTGGAGAGCTCTCAGCTTCAGGTCGGTTACCAGCTCACAGAACACCTTATTTGCTGCTATAACTGAACTACTTCAGAATTGCAACAGTCTCGGCAAGTCTGAACCAGTGTTGTGAGCTGTCAGAACCTTCTTCAATACTGCAACTAGTCTTTTTTCAGCACTGTGAACACTTCGACTAGTCTGAATAGTGTTATCTATACAGAGTCTGCAGCCAAGATGTCTTCAATATCCGGAGAGGTCTCTTCTAGGGATAACAGACCTGGTGAGAGGTCTTCAAATCCGGAAAACCTGAATCTGCACAACTTGCAGATTACAAGTGTGCTGCTGGATGAATACAATTTCAGGGAGTGGTCCGTTTCTGCAATGCTTTTTATTACTTCCCGTTATGACACAGGCTACTTAAATGGGAGTAAGAAGGAACCTGAAGTTGGCAGTGCGGAGTATGCAGTGTGGCGCAAGGAGAATGCCACAATTATGTCCTGGCTGCTTGCCTCTATGAATCCACGAGTTGCTAGGACTGTTCAACACTTTCCCACAACAACCAAGATTTGGGAAAAAGTGTCTAAAACCTATGGACAAAAGAAAATAATGCTAGAATCTACAGATTGAATCAAGACATTACTGCCTTAAGGCAAGGGGATATGACAGTTGCAACATATTTTGCAACTCTGGAAGGACTTTGGGAAAAACTTGACCATCACTTGTTTTTGGATTGGGAAAATGCCAAGGACAAGGAGAGACATGATAAGCAGATTGAAGGGAGCAGAGCCTTTAAGTTCTTGGCTGGCCTGGACCCAGTGTATGAGGGCATAAGGTCACAAATTCTAGGAAGAGATGAACTGCTCGAGTTACATCATGTTTATTATCTGGTAAGGAATGAAGAAGTCAGGAGAAAGGAGATGCAAGTTGACTCTCATTCAACCAGCTGAACAATTTGGTGAACATTCAACCCTGATTTCTACTAAGGGAAACAAACATCCAGACAAGAAGCATCTTAAGTGCACTCATTGTGGGGGTGAGAGACATGTAAAAGAAAAGTGTTGGGTCCTATATCCTCACCTGAAGGCAACTGCATTGAGAAAGGACAAGAAGCAACAGAAGGGTCATGTGGCAAGTGGGAACCTCGTCACTAGTAACAAGGGTGACAACTCACAGAGTATACCAATAGTGGCTTCTTCTCCCATGGGGCAGGTTGCTGATTCCTCTGGAGCCGGTGCCTTGGGCTTCACTGCTAGTGAGGTAGAGGTCCTTAGCCGGGCTTTAGCCCGTCTAAGGAGTAATTCTTTTGCTTCCACCTCTCTTGCTAGATCAGGTATAGTCTCTACCTTTAGTGCAACTAGTTCTATTGACTCTACTTCTTGGGTTATTGATTCCGGTGCAACTGACCACATGACACATGTCCTCCTTATTCTCTTCATATCAATTGTTGTCTAGTTAGGATAAGATGAGAGTTGCTGACGGGTCTTTCTCCACCATCTCTGGAAAAGGGGTGGTTGACCTAAGCAAGGACCTCTCTCTTAAATTAGTTCTACATGTTCCCAGTCTCACCTCAAATCTTTTGTCTATTTCAAAACTTACTAAAAAATTGAACTGTAGTATAACCTTTTTTCCTACTCATTGTGTCTTTCAGGGCAGATTGACGAGGAGAACGATTGGGAGCAGTCATGAGTATGGAGGCCTCTACTATTTTGATGCAAACATCGGTTTAGCCTTATAAGCATCTACTGCGAGTAGTCCAGAGAGTGTGGAGTCAATATCTAGGTTGCATCTGTGGCATGCTAGGCTAGGTCATTTACCTTTCTCTTCATTAGAAATGTTGTTTCCCGAATTGTTTAAGGGTATTTCAAGTCAGAGTTTAGTCTGTGAAGTATGTCAAATGTCAAAACAATGTAGAACTGTTTATCCAATTTCTAGTAATGAAATTCAAACTCCTTTTGATTTGGTTCATTCTGACGTTTGGGGCCCTTCACCTATTGTTTCTATTGATGGATTTCGTTACTTTATCAATTTTATTGACCACTACTCTCAATGCACATGGATCTACCTGTTAAAAGGACGAGATGAAGTGCCACGGATAAACTATGGCATTTTGCAAAATGATTGAAACACAATTTGATAAGAGGATTAAGCAATTCCGGTCATATAATGCTGTTGAATACTTTGAAAAATCCTTGAACTTATTCATGGAAGATGTTGGCATGTTACATCAATCATCCTGTGCTATTACCCCTCAGCAGAATGGGGTTGCTGAGCGCAAGAATAAACATCTATTGGAGACAGCTCGAGCCTTACTATTCCAGCACAAGGTTCCCAAGCAATACTGGTCCCAAGTTGTACTTACTGCATCATATCTGATAAATCAGATGCCATCTAAGGTAAGGTGTTGGGTATGAAAACCCCTTTCTCTGTTCTATGTCCTACTCTTCCAGACTTTCCTCTTCCTCTACAGGTCTTTGGCTATATATGTTTTATACATGTGAAGGATCCAAAGAAGACCAAGTTGGATCCTTGGGCTACGAAAGGAATATTTTTGGAGTATTCTCCTACACAAAAGGGTTACAAGTGTTATGATCTTGTCTCCAAGAGAAAGTATGTCACTAGAGATGTGGTCTTTTTTGAGTCTCATCCCTATTTTCAGTCTTCTCAGAACCCTCTTCAAGGGGAGACTAGTGGAATGGAAGAGGATTATTCTTCTCCCTCCTTTTTGTTCCCCTATCTTCCTCGGGCCTTCCATCCTCTTCTTCTACTCCTAGTTGTGGCATCCCGAGTCAACCTAGTGAGGCTCCCACTGTACCGGTTACCTCTCCTAATACTGTAGATATCCCTGAAGGCTCCAATAGGGAACAAAAAGAGATACAAATCACCTACAACAGAAGGAAAAAGGGCACTCAAACTCATGACAGCAACCAGTTGGACTCGGATCAATCTGTCTCTGCAATTCAAGGTAATTCCAACACACATACTTCTGATTTGGACCTTCCTATTGCTCTCCATAAGCCTATCCGTTCTTGCACCACTCAGCATTCCATTGCTGATTTTGTTTCTTACTCACATTTATCTCCAGCCTATCACTTCTTTGTGTCTGCTCTTTCCTCTGTACATGTTTCTTCTAGGTACTCAGAGGCCATGTCTGATCCAAGGTGGAAAGAAGCTATGAATGAAGAGATGAAAGCCCTAATGAAAGCAAGAACTTGGGAATTAGTGGATTTGCCTGAGGGGAAGAGCACTGTCGAGTGCAAGTGGGTGTTTACTGTAAAGCAAAGGGAGGACGGGTCCATTGAGAGGTACAATGCCAGGCATGTGGCAAAGGGGTTTACTCAAAAAGAAGGGATTGACTGCAAAGAAACCTTTGCCCCAGTAGCAAAGCTCAACACAATTCGGGTTCTATTATCATTGGCAACAAATTTTTCATGGGAACTTCATCAGCTAGATGTGGAGAATGCCTTCCTAAATGGTGACCTTCATGAAGAGGTATTTATGGAACCTCCACTAGGCTATGACTTTGATAGAAAGGTGTGTAAAATGAGGAAAGCATTATATGGTTTAAAGCAGTCTCGTGCATTGTTTGAGAGGCTTTGTGGGGCCATGAAGAAAGTGGGGTACACTCAGAGTGGTGCAGACCATACCTTGTTCATAAGGAGACAAGATAGCAAACTTACAACACTCATTGTTTATGTAGATGATATGGTGATTACTGGGAATGACTTGGAAGAGATCAAAAGATTGAAGGAGTTTTTAGCTTCTGAATTTGAGATCAAAGGCTTGGGCCATTTTGAGATACTTTATTGGGATTGAAGTTGCTAGGTCAAGAGAGGGGATCTACATATGCCAACGGAAGTATGTTCTTGACCTCGTAGAGGAGACAGGCATGATAGGGTGTAGACCAGCAGATACTCCAATAGAACAGAATCATGGCCTATAAGAATTAGTAGGGGAGGACTACTGTGATAGAGAGATATATTAAAAATTGGTAGGGAAGCTGATATATTTATCTCTCACTGGACCAAATATTGCTTATGCTGTGCATGTTGTCAGTTAGTTCATGCACTCTCCAAAGATCCCTCATATGAAAGCAGTTGAAAGGATTCTTAGGTAAGATTTGCCCAGGAAAGGGAATTCTATTAAGAAAAAACAATAAAATTGAAATTGAAGCTTATACTGATGCAAATTAGGCCGGTTCTGTTGGGGACAAAAAATCAACTTCAGGATATTGTACATTTGTGGGAGGGAATCTGGTTACATTGCGTAGTAAGAAGCATAATGTAGTTGCTAGATCAAGTGCCGAAGTTGAATATCCAGCTATGGCTCACGGGGTTCGCTGAACTACTATGGCTCAGGACTCTTCTTAATGAGCTTGGCATTAAAGCTGAGGGCCCTCTCAGACTGTATTGTGACATCAAGGCTACCATCAACATTGCAAATAACTCTGTGCAACATGACAGGACAAAACATATTGAGATTGATCGACATTTTGTTAGAGAGAGAATAGTCTCGGGAGAACTCTGCATTCTTATACTCCATCTGAGATGCAAATTGCAGATGTACTGACTAAAGGGTTGGCTGCAACAAAATTCGTGAACCTTCTTGGCAAGCTAAACATGATTGACATCTATGCTTTTAGCTTGAGGGGGAGTGTTAGGTTGAAGGGTTTTATGTATAGATGGTTCGACTGACAAGTATTCTTATTAGCCTGTATTTGTGTTCAAGTTGTTATGTATTGGGCTTGTGTTAATGGGCCTAAGTTTGTTTGGTGTTTTAAGTAGTTTGGGTGTCCCATCACTAATCATGGGCATTCCAAACATTTCGTATAACATTGTACTATAATCTAATATAAATGATAATACTGTCAATTGGGTTTAGCAGTTCGACATTCTCAACATCTCTTGGTCTCCTCTCTTCTACTACTTCGGCTACAACATTTCAGCTTTCAGACAGATTCTGCTCAACTGGCTCGACCTATTCATTGCATCACTTGATCAACATTATTGAAGGCAACAAATCCGGGCTTACCTACGCTCTGTTGATTTCTTCCTCTAACATTCTATAATCTTGCCATTCAATCGGTAAGTTTTAAGAGTAATAACAACTATTGGTCGATTAGCTCGTTTGTTTTTATTTGATCGTTTACCTCACTTCATGGCTACCGGTTTTATTTTGCCTGAAATAATTTGTTTCAAATAATCATGCGGTTTATAGGAGGATTCAACTCCCTTTTGTCTTTTTGGGATTTGGATTTATGTTAAGACTTGTGAAGTACGACATCAGCCCAGCTCGAGCAGTAGCTGAGAAAGCTCCCCCTAACGGCAAGCCTGGACCACTTGTCAAATTTGTTTATGTAAGAAGGTCACACCAGTAGTCTGTTATAATAGCCCATGTGCGATGTGCGTTAATGATTATATATACTGGTATTACAGAAGGAAAGTGTGCATCATTTTTCCTAGGAATTATCTATTCTTCTTTTCCGTAGGAGGCAGGGCTGCCCACGAAGTAGTTCCTGAGGTGGTCAATAACTCACCAATTGGTATCAGAGCCAGAAGATGCCGACCACTCGCTCGATTTCCATGGAGGAACGAGTGGATAAACTGGAAACCAATATACAACAAATAGCGGGGGATATGAAGGAGCTGAAGGAAGCCATCACGGCGATATCCTCCCAACTCTTTGCAATTGGAGGCCGCGACAGTGAAGGCGAGAGTTTTAGTTGAGCGAGCTTGAGAAGGAACAAAGGGCTACTAGGGTGACCAGCGAAAATTGATTTTCCCCTTTTCTCTGGTGACGATCCTTTCTCCTGGATATTTAGAGCTGAATGGTATTTTGAATACAATGAGATACTCGGGCATCAACAGGTAGCAGTGGCCTCCATCCATATGGAAGGAGAAGCCATACTGTGATACTAATGGTACCGTTAGTCTCACCCCCAATTGGCTTGGCCAGATTTAATTGAGGCTTTATGCCGGAGGTTTGGGCCCTCTAGCTATGAAAATTTTGATGAAACTATCTCTAAACTCAGGCAACTCGGCTCTGTGTGTGATTATCAGCAAGAGTTTGAGCGCTTGGTCACCAGGGTTTATGGATGGCTTGAAAATGCTCTAGTCGGAAGTTTTGTAGGGGGCCGTGTAAGGACATTAAGATAGAGGTGAAGGCCCTTCACCCTGCTACTGTCGATGCTGCCGTGGGACTGGCTAGACTTCACGAAGAATGCTTAAATCGGCTCAAGAAGATAGACAAAAATCCTGGCCCACTTTTAAAGACTCCACCCAATTGCCCGGATCCGGGGAACCCAAAAATCTCTGGTCCAACTAAGAAAGTTGACTTGGCCGGAGATGCGGTCTTGAAGGGAGCGTGGTCTATGTTATAACTGTGATGAAAAGTTTGCTGCCGGCCACCACTACAAGAGCCAACAACTCTTCCTCCTTTGATCAGATGAAGCTCTTGAAGCGGATGAGTCCTCTACCCCGGAGGAAGAAGTTGAGGTTGATACAGACGAACTAGAGATTTCTTTACAAGCCCTGATTGACTTGGACTCCCCCAGTACCATGAGAGTTAAGGGGGCAGTCAAGGGATGTCAAGTTTCCATCCTAATTGATAGTGGCAGCACCTTTAACTTCATTACCAGATTGCTGGCTCGCTAATTGGGCTTACTGGTTGAACCGGTTGAATTCTTTTCAGTCCATGTAGTTGATGGGAACCGGCTTAGATGTGATGAGGTGTGTTGAGCCATAGATCTCATGGTTCAAGGGCACTGGTTCAGCGTTGACTTACATCCACTAAACTTTAGAGGGGCTGATGTGGTCCTTGGTGTCCAATTGTTACGCTAACTGGGGCGGGTGGTATGTGATTGGGAGAACCTTACTATGGAATTTACTGTTAACGGGAAACAATGTACCCTTAAGGGCTTGGAACCTAACCAAACCAGGGCGGCTGATCATAACTCTATGGCCAAACAGTGCCAACTTTTGGAATCCCCTCTTGTAATGATGTTGGGCCCTAACCTCAATGGGCCGGTGCTAACAGCTAAAGCGGCCTTACAACCCTCACCAGACCAAGAATAAGCCTTGAATCAACTTCTGAAGGCCTATGAAGATGTGTTTTCCAATCCGGTGGGCCGGTGCTATTACCGAATTCCCATTCAACTTGGAGAAGGGCTTGCGAATGTGTGCCCCTACAGATATCCAAACTACCAGAAGATGGAGATAGAGAAAATAGTAAATGAACTTCTACAACAAGGGCTGATTCAACCTAGTTAGAGTTCATACTCGTCCCTAGCTCTCCTTGTCAAGAAGAAAGATGGGACATGGAGGTTTTGTGTGGATTATCGTGCTCTGAACCAGATCACCGTCAAGGATCAGTTTCTGATTCCCATCATAGATGAGTTACTTGATGAGCTCAAGATGGCTACTGTATTCTCAAAACTTGACCTAAGGTCAGGCTACCATCAGATTCGGGTCCACCCAGCTGACATTCTTAAAACAGCTTTCCAGGCCTACGATGGGCATTATGAGTTTTTGGTCATGCCCTTCGGGCTGACCAATGCCCCGTCCACATTCAGTCAGTTATGAATGACATCTTCCGCCCAATTTTGCGCCAGTTTGCATTGGTTTTCTTTGATGATATCTTGATGTATAGTTCCGATTGGACCAGCCACCTTGAGCACTTAGACATCACTTTGGGCCTTCTAAGGAAGCATCAGTTATTTGTCAAATCCTCAAAATGCATATTTGGCCAGAATCAGGTGCAGTACCTTGGTCATATAGTGTCTCAAGGAGCAGTCACAGCAGACCCAGAATCGGTGCTTCATTTGCAATTACGGGCTCCCGCTTACACGGCTGTTAAAAAAGAATACACTTGGGATGATCAAGCTGACGCTGCCTTCGAGGCACTTAAGAAGGCAATCTTGACACCCCCCTCTCTCACCCTCCCCGGTTTCTCTCAAGAATTTATCGCCGAGTGCGATGCAAGTGGTTCTGGAATTGGGGCTGTACTAATGCAACAAGGTAAGCCTCCCTTTTTCAGTAAGGCATTATCAGGCCCAGCATTATCCAAATCCACCTATGAAAAGGAGCTTATGGCCGTGGTTCTTGCTGTTCAAAAATGGAGAACCTACTTACTAGGGCGGCAGTTTGTGATAAGGACAGATCAGCGCAGCTTAAAATACCTCTTGGAGCAGCAGATTCACACATCAGAACAACAGAAGTGGTTATATAAGTTGTTAGGCTTCAATTACAGGCTGGAATACAAACCTGGGCCGTCCAATAAGGCTGCCGATGCCCTGTCTAGGGCCCATGAGTTGAACTCCATAGGCATTTCCAGGCCCATTTACCCTCTCTTGGAATAATTGAAGGCTGCAGCCCAACAAGACCCTCACCTACAGCAGATTCGGGCCCAGTGGGCTTCAGATCCTCTTAAGGTTCCCGGTTATACAGTCATCAATTCAGAGCTCTTCTGTAAGAGCAAAATGGTGCTACCTGCCCAATCTCCTCTGTTACAGGACCTCGTACAATTTTTCCATGAGTCAGCCACAGGTGGACATTCAGGTATCCTAAGAACTTATAGAAGAATTGCATCACACTACATCTGGACTGGAGCGAGGAAGACAGTTTAGGATTTTGTTGCCAAATGCCCTACTTGCCAGTGTTACAAGTATGAAACTCAAGCTCCAGCCAGCCTTCTCCAGCCCTTGCCTATACCAGATCAGGTATGGGATGATATAACTATGGATTTCATAACCGGCCTACCCCCATCCTTTGGATTTGGAAGGACAGTAATTCTAGTAGTGGTAGACTCTGGCTTTCCAAATATAGCCACATTTTGGCATTAGCACATCCCCATACAGCAGCCCAGGTTGCCAAGGTGTTTGTCCAAGATGTAGCCAAGCTCCATGGCACACCGAGGTCTATTACTACTGACAGGGATCCTGCCTTTATGAGCAGATTCTGGTCCAAATATTTCAAGGTTCAGGAATCTCCTACACCACAGCACCAGCTACCATCCCCAAAGTGATGGACAGTCAGAAGTGGTAAATTGGTGTTTGGAGACTTATTTGAGGTGTTTCACAGGAGAAAAGCCAAAGCAGTGGGTCAAGTGGCTGCTGTGGGCTGAGTATTGGTACAACACCACCATAGCTCCACCGGAATGACTCCTTTCAAGGCCCTATATGGAAGGGAACTGCCAGCCTTACTACCCTACGAGAAGGGGTCCACTTAGGTAGCCGAAGTAGAGGACCAATTACTAGCTAGGGATGCTATCATTCAATCCCTCAAGCACCACCACTTGGAAAGAGCAAGACAAACTATGAAGACCCAATATGACAAAAAACATCGTGACATCTCTTATCAGGTGGGGGGGCTAGTGTACCTCAAGCTACAGCCCTACAGATAGACATCAGTAGGCCGCAGAACTTGGCAGAAGTTTTCACCTCGATTCTTTGGGCCCTTTTGTATTTTAGAAAGGATTGGAGGAGTTGCTTATCGCCTTGACCTCCCATCCGCTCCAAGGCTTCATCCCGTATTCCATGTCTCCTTGTTGAAGAAACATCTGGGAAACAGAGCTATCTCTCAGTCTTCACTACCCACCTTCACTGGTGAAGGGGAACTGATAGTTCAGCCTCTCAAGATCTTAGAATTCCGTTGGGTTAAGAATGGCAAAAAGATAGTCCAAGAAGCTCTGGTAGTTTGGGACCAACTCCCTGCAGAAGATGCCACCTGGGAAAATTTTGAAAGCCTCAAGCAGCTGTTTCCTCACTCCAACAGTCCAACCTTGAGGACAAGGTTGATCTCCAGGGGGGAGGAATTGTTAAGACTCGTGAAGCACAACATCAGCCCACCGAGACTCCAATGGCTAGAACCAGCCCAGCTCAAGCAGCAGCTGAGAAAGCTCCCCCTAACGACAAGCCTGGACCACCTGTCAGATTTGTTTATGTAAGAAGGCCATGTCAGTAGTCTGTTATAACAGCCCATGTGCGACATGCGCTAATGATTATAAATACGGGTATTACAGAAGGAAAGTGTGCATCATTTTCTCTCGAAGCAGTTCCTGAGGTGGGCAGTGACCCACCAATTTATTATTGCTTCTGCCCACCGTTTCTTAGTCCTAGACTGTTTGAATTACTACTCCTTAATATATTAGATGCTCTTTTCTTTTCTGTTAGTTATACCAGACGTTAATCGGCTCCCCCTTTTAAAATAAAATTAGTTCATCTAGCTTATAGTCACATCTTATTGCTGTAATTGCTCAAATCAGGTTGACGTTTACATTTGTTATTAAAAGAAATTTGTAGTCAAAATGGTGATTGACTCTTGGACAAGCATAATTATTGACCATGAGGGCCAATCAGAAAGTTCATGGCTGCTGGTATCTATCAAACTAGTGAATTCATTTAGTGCTTAATATCTAGTCTGTTTCATTGGGCATTAATGATTAATAAGGTAGGAATTACTTCTTGGCTTAAATGGATTTGTATAATGTTTAAAATTCTAAATAATAGGTATGCTGAGATACCTTTAATCCTCCTTCAATTTCCTCGTTATTTGTTTCCAATTTAGAATATCCTCTTATAGCTTTAATTTCTTTAAGCTGCAAACTGATACCTTATTTGTTTAGATATTTCTCACTCCATTAAAGTAACTTCTTGTTATATGGGTTATAGGATTGTTTTGAGCTTTTCTTCTTGAAAATCAACTTATTATTTGACCAAGTCTTGCTTTGGCAAGTATCTTAGGCCAAAATTTCTTTGGATTTGAAGTGTCCAATTAGTTATTTGCTCTGTTTTTGCTTCACTGTTATGTGGCCTAATGGATAAGAAAGTGAGAGCTCTAGTGTGCATTAAGGACTTAGGAGGGTTCCAAGACTTCTAATTCTGTGGGTCCAGTTGTAACCATATGGGGTGGCCAGGAGCATAATCTCCCATCTGCCAGTTTAATACTAAACCGTTGATTTTGTCTTGAAGAGCAGTTTCAGACCGACAATTCTCATTTTGTTAAGCAGCTTTGTATTTCTGATTTTTACATCTCATGAAAGAATCTTAACATTGCTGCTTGTGCACCCCGTGTGATATTCAACCTCCCCTTACTAGGACACTCCACAACTTATTTAATTGTTATTGTGGCTTGTTGTAGTATCTCTCTTTACTGTTAGTAGTCATTGATTATTCATTAAATGAAGCCTTGTATAGATTTTACATACTTGTCAGGTTAGTGTTTTCAAGATGTCTTTTCTTATTCCTGTTAAGTTCTTTTAAGATTGATATGACCATTTTCCTTGTATGCATTGTTGAATGTTCACCATATAACTTTACCCTTGTGATGAATAGCCCTTCATATTTGGCTTATGATAGTATTTGTCTATTTTCCCCATATGACTTGACCCCACCTATTGGAAATGGGAGAGGGGTGCCTAATCTCTTCCCTCTCCTGTTCTGAGTCTTACCCTGGCTGGTTAGACCATTGCCTCACATGTGGAGTCACTATTGGACCAAATGATTTATAATTTGGAGGGCTCATCAACTCCAATTCAATCCTATGATGGGTGGTAACTCCAAATCAGCCCAAGTGAGCCGTTTTTCCCAATGTTCACAATCGGCAAACAAAGAATACTCTGGTTTTATTGTTTATGTTTTTTTTTTTTTCCGTTTAATTTAATTTTTTTCATCTGCAGAAATTCTGTTTTCTGTGTGGAAGCAAGTGCAATGGATGCTACTGAACAGCTTTACAGACCTCCACCAGAGTTTGAAGAGAATACAAGGGACCCACTTGTCGACATCTCTTTGACAGACTCGACGGAGTTTTGGCTTATTCAGTGGCCACATAATCAAGTAATCATGATCTTTCCATCAAAATCTTGTTAATTCTTTGAAGGTATTTGATGTCAGTTGTTAATGGAAAATATATCATCTTGGCACTGAGCTTGTTAGATTGCTTTATGGGTATTGCAGACACCTGATTTTGATGGGCAGGAGGTCACACTCAAGTTGCATCGAGATGGACGGATGGGCAGCTTTGAAGGGTCATCCGGTAAGAGTGATTCTTTTTCGATGATGGGACTGGAAGATACTGACCCTGCTAATGCATTCTCTTTAGTCGCATTGTGAATTTGGTTTATAAAATGTGACTTAGTTGCCATAGAATATATGCCATGGCATAAGATTATTTATGTGTGGCAGGAAAAGAGTATGAGGTGGTTAGCTTTGCATCTCAGGAACCAGATGCAACTGTTTTTCTATCTTCCCCATCAGAGACACAAATTGGTATGCATTAGCATTTCATTGTCTTTTTTGCATTCGTTTTCCAATTGATTTCACTTGCATTGAGAAACCTCTAGTAATTCTCATTTATACCTTAGACCTGCACCTCTACAAAGTTACCTGTCTGTGTGCAAGTTTACTCTAAGGTTGTGTTTGGTTTGAAGGAAAAGGTAGCGAAAGGAAGGTTCCCTACCTTTCCAGGTTTCCCTACCTGCCCTTTCCTTTTCCTTCAAACCAAACTGTGAAAAACTGACAGGAAACAAAGTCCAGTAAATCTTCATTTTCAGATACTCCTCTGACTGGCATTCAACATACCGGTAATATCTTGGAAAATAACAATTCTTTGTGCACAAACAAAGAATGCCATAGGAAGATTAAAAAATATGATTATTCTCTGTGCCAAATCAGCGGTTGGCTGAGAATTGTTATATGATTATTCTTTTGTCAGGTATAAGAAATGGTAGGTATGAATTACTATTTGATGCAATTGGCTGCAGTAAACCTTAGTACATTTTTTAACTTATTTTGCTGTGGTTTTTCATTTTTGCATCTAAATTTGATTTTTCTCTCTCTTCTGCATAAATTGGTGAAAGAATTATCCATAGCTTGATTATTTAGATTTTATTATCCTATAAAAGGACAAGGACATACCTTTGTCCCAGACTCAACAAAAGCCTGAACTCAAAGATGACTTTACATGAGATATCTAAGATGTTAAGGTCGCATCTCGTGCCTTTCCACGGGTTGCATGTAACTCTTATTTGCTGGTTTAATAAAATTTCACTCATTTATAATAAAAAAAGAGATATCCAAAATGTTTTTTTTTTGGAAGCATGCCATACTAGAAGCATATATTAAATGATCTTGACACAGGAACGATATAGATGTGGTTGGGTTCTGTGGGCTTTGCGTTGGTTGGAACACATTCTCTATATTCTTCTTTTGATCCATCTCTGTGCTGTGAGTGAAGGGGCCTTTGCGTTGTTTTTTCTGGTAGGATATAGTTGGTTTGATAATCACCACCCTACCTTCTTTTAACTCTTTTTTTCAAGATAACATTAGTCAGGTTAGATTTACAGAAGTAACACCCCCCCCCTAAGCAACAAAAAAACGAAAAAGAAAAGTAAGGTAAAGAAAGAAAAAAATTGGCTCAATGTTATCTAGGTACTCTGTAGCACATCTTAAGCTGCATTTATTTTATTGTTTCTGTTTCATTTCTTTTATAATGCCAATCTATTTATTTTATTTATTATATTATTTAAGACAGTTATGTGATATTCTCTCTAATGTTGCAGTTGGGAAGATTTCTCGGCGGGTTTGTCTAGTCCATTACCCAGAACCAAGCGAACTGGAAAAACCTTATAATCATCCAAATCGTATGATGTATAGATCTGGAGGGACTTCCACTGCAAACACTTTCGCAACCCCAAGTCAGAGCACCAAGCAGAGAGCTTCCCACTATTCAAGTGGAATATCCAGTATAAAAGAAAGAAGTTCATCACGTTTTGAAAGTGGAGAACCATCAAAGCGCCCCAAGAAAAGGTACAATAATGAACCTACGAGATCCATGGATCGAACTAGAAATTCAGAGGGAACAACAGGTCATAGTGATGTTACATCGTGGGAGTCCGGACATTCCAAACAAGGGAAATCAAAGAAGATTAAAGAGGAAGAGTAGGATTCTCTCTTCTTTTTTTTTTCATTTTTACGTTTGTGGATTATTTGATTACAAAAACAATCAAAGGCAGTTTTGGGTCCGGCAGGAAGCCTAATTCCTGGAGGCTGAATATGAAAAACATGAATCGTGATTTATCTTTATTTATATTCTTTTTTTGGGTAAATTACAAATAACCCCCTTGTACTATGGGGTCTGTGACAAAGACCCCTGTACTATGACCATGAGGTAGATTCTTTTTCGTTAGCTTTCCGTTGAAATCTGCCGTTTTAATCCCCATACTACCATTGTAATAAATATTTAAACAATTGGGAGAAAAACACTGTTCATCTTTCCCAACCTCACGATGCAGTGGCGACAAAGAAGGGGCATTGTCATATAATAATAAATCTAAATTCTCTTATAAACCTACCAAACACCGTTTCTCTTTCTTTTCCTTCTCTACTCCACTTGCTCATTGGTTCAGAACTTCATTCAGATCTCTCTCGCTTGCTCATTGAAAATGACTGCCTACTTGCATTGGCTACTTTTGCTTTTATTATCCAAAATGTTGCTCCTCCGATCAGATCTCTTTCCAACTAAGTTCCTGTACTTACCAAGAACTCTCTCATGCCTTAATCAGTCACGTAGGCAATGCGCTTCACAGCAACCCCGTGGGCAATGTGCTTCATTAGTCTCATGTGCAATTACGCTTTCTTCCGAGAGCCCCTTTGTCATCGTGTGAATCTCCTGATAATTCATCCGGTGGGGCCAATACTCCAATTCCCAATCTTCCATCTCTGCTCTCTCCCTTGGTAGATTCAAAGTAGTCAAGGAATCTTCGATGGAGGCATTCGAATTACTAAAGCTCCAAGCAAGAACCCTATGGTATTGAACTAACCGTCCCGTTGCCGCAGTGAAACCAACATACATTTCATCCAGGAGAATGTTGGAGAGGTTGACAGGAGTACTAATCAAAGGCTGCTGAGGTCTTTTCATTCCGGCTCAGGCCATAGTGACATTAAGTAGAGAATCCGAGTAATCAATCCATACTTGATAGTTGACGCCATTGTTGAGCGTCAAATCATGAAAGGTCCCATTTTGGCTATTCTATCTTCACCCCAATAACGGCCGGCTCGGCGGTCTTCGACGTGAGCAAGTTTTCGTCGACGCCAATGTGGTTATTATTGATATTGTTGAACTCTTGATTTTTGAACACATCAAATTCGATGCCAAACAAGTGATTATTGCGGTTGTCGTTGTTGGTATGGTTGACGAAGCCGAGATATCGAGAAGAGGTGGTGCCATTGATTCCGCCGGTAAGAGAAAAGATGAAGACGATGCCGTAGCCGTAGAGTTGGCAGTTGTTTGGAGCGATAAAGAAGATGAAGGAGGTGTAGAAGGGGAGGATAACAGACGTGTTAGGGGCCCTCATAGGTATCTTAGAATTGTAAAGCGCTCAACCAACGGTAAAGGTGGTAGTGTTTTTGAGGAGGAGCAGACGGGATTCGAGCGTTGCGGTGCCGTAGAATACAAGATCAGATGAACTAAAGCCATTGAAGACAAAATCGACGGCGAAAGTTGATCGGAGGAGCAACATTTTGGCTAATAAAAGCAAGAGTAGCCGATGCAGAAGGTGGGCAACCATTTTCAGCAGAAGCAGTAAGAAAGAAGAAGCTGCTTTATTGCGGTCGAGAGAGATCTGAATGAAGTTCTGAACCAATGAGCAAGTAGAGCAGAGAAGGAAAAGAAAGAGAGATGTATTTGGTAGGTTTATTAGAGAATTTAGATTTATTATTATATGACAATGCTCCTTCTTTGTTGCTACTGTTTGTATCGTGAGGTCAGGGAAGATGAACAATGTTGTTCTCCCAAATATTCATTACGATGGTAGTACGGGAATTGAAACGGATTTCAACGAAAGCTAACGAAAGAAGGTCTTTGTCACAAAACAAAGTATAGGGGGGGTCTTTGTAATTTACCCTTCTTTTTTGTTCTATTTTTGGATAGTTTTGTTTTCTTTGGGGTATTTTTAGTAGGATCACTTGACCATGTTAAGAATCTATCTTATATATTAAAGGAAAGTCTTCAGGCAACAGCCCCTGTAATTTGCGAAAAGACCACTTTTGCCCTTTTATAATCAAAGGGGCCAATTTAGACCTCATACTTAAAAAAAGGGCACAATCCATTAAATAATGGATAAAATAATAGAAAATGTTGATATGACACTATTAAATTAAAAAAAAATTACAAATAGATCACACTAAATAAAATAAAAACTATTTAATGTATAATTAAAAAATATTAAAAATAATATAAAAATGGGGAATCCATCCCCGTCGGGGTCGGAGATGGAGGATAATTTCTTTTTTCTGATGGGGATCGGAGATGGGAATAGGGGATGATTTGGGAGTCGGGATCGGGGATGGGGAATGTAATCCCCGCTCTGTTGCCATTTTTAATTAAATTGAAGAACCATATAACTATAATTTATATTGTCATTACAAATTATAGTTATGAATTTTGTGAAAATAAAAAAGTATTAATAATTTGAATATTATTAAATGTGGGGCTAACTATGGTTTGTCTTCTTCCTTCAAATTCATGTCTAGACCTAGCCTCCCACTTAGAGGGGCTATATAAATTTTAATTCAAAATAAAAATATATATTAGAAAGTAACTCATGTTTTTTATGCAAACAATCATGGATGCAACACTTTTATGCAACCCCCAATCAAATAATTAATCAACTTCAATGCTTCAAAAACCTGGAAAGTTAGTGGCCGTGGCTCTCAAAAATGGAGTAGGTGCCGTATTCAATATGGGTCATGATTAACTACTACCACATTATTTAGAAATTAGAATGCTCATTTAATCGAGTTTCCTAAGACGTGTTTTCTATCCTTAGAGGCTTAGAGAGTTAGAGTTGCAGTGCAACAACAAGAACTTAAGCCGCGTAAAAGAGTGTTTTAGCCTATATATATACTCTTGTGGAGATCATCATCATCATCGTCTCTCTCTCTCTCTAGTACTTGCTCCGAGTTCCTTTTTATCACCTCCTCTAGCAATAGTGACCATGGTTGAACCGGCTGCACGATGTGCCCTAGACGTCGCGGAAGAAAGGTTCAAGGCCCAGGACATAGAAAGCGCAGTCAAGCACGCCAATGCCACCAAACAGCTTCATCCCTGGCGTAGTATAGAAATAAAACACGTTAAGAAAAAGCTTCAAAGAAAAAAACAAAAGTCGAATTACCGGAAAGAAGAATTCTTCACTGAATAATTAAAAGAAAATTCAATATCAAAAGCTATTTTAGCCTTTCCCTAACTACTCTTTATATAGGCATACACCCTTATAGCTCCTACAAGAAAGTTTCATAATCTATAAAAACACTCCATAATAGAATCCTACTAAAATTACTCAAAAACAGTCTTAATTGAGCAATCCTAATATAAGAAAACATTTCATAATAAAATCCTATTAAAACTCTTCAAAAAGAAAGTCATAATTGAATATAAATTTGAAATCTCACTAAGATATAAACTCTACGGTGGCGCCAACTTGGTAAAAATGAACTAAGATAGAAATTTTGTAATGATGCTATATTGGTAAGTATTTACTAAGCTGGGTTAGTGGCTTCATCTCTGCTTCTTATGTGTCTTGAAATGGTCCCAACTTGCATAGAATTTATTAGCTTCATTCTATGCTACATCATCATCTCCCTATATGTAATAAGATGAGACTTCGAAAATCAACTTTGTAAATATTTACTCAGTTGGTCCGAATCTTATACTGCATCATCATCCCTAGGTTGGGGAGAATCTATCATCGGATTCATGCTACCATGTGAGAGTCTTCCAACATTACGTATTGTGCTTCATTTGTGCTTCTCTGTTTCCAACTTTCTAATAAACAGTTGGTGGTGTAACCCTCTAATACGAATTGGAATGTCTTTATTATATTTCTTAACTTTTGAAACACAATTTTTGATCTTCAAATAATTTAGTTATCTCTTTACTGACCATTCTAAACTTTGCAAAAATGATTGCCAATATGGATCCTCATAGGCTTGTATGAAGACAATGCTATCAAAGCCTCCAAAATGATAAATATTGTCTCAATCTTCTTGAAAATCATGATAAATGATAACCTATTCTTCTTGAGCAATGGGTTTTTCATCGTATATCGGAGGTTTGTTCCAATCAACATGTTGTTCTTCAATAGATGTTGTTGAGGAGAATGGCCATGCAAGATTTTCATAATAATCCTCAACAATATTAAAGCAAACAACAAAGTCATAAGATTTGATTTTACCTTCTAACTCTGAAACTAATAACTCCTCCATGGAACATCACACCTTTTAGCTCAAACCCCTTGTTAATTAAAGTATATGCAACACCCATCTCCTTTAAGGTGCTTGTGAATTCAGTCATGGCAAAAAGGCTAGAATTCTCATCGGATTTCGGTTTAGGTATAGTCTCTTGTGATGGACATAAGGTCAACCTTTTCCCTTTAAACTCAAAAGGTTAGGTGTTCTTTTATCTACCATGGACTACATAGCGGTCAAATTGCCATGGGTGCCCAAGTAATAACTGAAAAGCATCTATGCATACAATATCACACCACACATGATCACTATAATTATTGTTAATAGAAAAGCTCACTAGACACCGTTGTGTAACTGAAACCTTATTATTTCTTTTTAGCCATGCAAGTTTGTAGGGGTGAAGTGGTTGTTGAGCTTTTAGGTTCAACTTGTGGACGGCTACTTCCGCTATAACATTCTCACAACTCCTGCAATTAATTACAAGGCTTGCAAACTTTCCACCCATATTTCACGTGGTGTGAAAAATATTATTTCTTAGCAATCCAATGGTTTATCACTAGGAGTTGAGAATGATTTTTGCATCACCAAGGCCTCTCCCACATCCCCATACACCATTTCTCCCTTTAAGGTTTCTTCATCATAAAGGTCAAACACAGGTGGGGTTGAATAGTCAATGTTTCTAATTGGGTTTCACTCTCATCTTCTACAAATATCGCCCCTTTTATTTTATCACCCCTCGCACATTCAACCGATTTATGGCTTGGTTTACCACACGTAAAACACTTAAGTTCAGGTGGACCCACCTGGTTTTGATTAGGCCCACATCCTTGGTTTTGGTTCAGCCCATGGGATTGCGGTTGAGTAATTGAATTTAGAGGCGGGTTGTGATTACTATGTGGGGGCGATCTGACCACATCAGTTTGGGTTCGACCCCATTGGTTAGGTCAATTGCTTTGCTTTTCTATGGTTAGAGCATATTGATGTGCCATAGAAACATCATAGTAGTCAAATAAGTCTAATATATCCCAAATATTTGGTCCCAGCCCACCTATATACCTAGCCACCAATTGGTCTTCAGTTTTAGCTAACTCATTTGAGACCACTAATAGATGAAACTTCTTTGTATACTCATCTACTGTATCAGTTCCTTTCTTTAGATTTTGCAATTTTTGATAAAGTAAATGAATATAATTATGGGGTAGAAATTCTGACCTCATCTTTGCATTGAGTTTCTCCCATGTCTTAATCTTTTTCTTGCCTCTTCTTTGTCGCATAACCTTCAATTGATGCCACCATGCTACTTCTCGTCCTCTAAACTAAGTGGTTATTAAGGACACAATTTTATTTTCCAGAACTTCATTGAATTCAAGGATTTCTTCTACCATAAAGAGTCAATCCATGAATTCTTTTGGAGTCATGCCTCCCTAGAATTTCGGGATCTCAACCTTAAGATCTACTTCCCACCGTCTCTGGTCACCACCCGCAACTACAGCCAATCTGGTTGCTTGCCTTGATGATTAAGGGCAATGTGTGGAGATACATGCGTCGAAGTCGCTGTCCCCTCACAGTGATTTCAACTTCTGAGCAAGTTCCTTGACTTGTTTTCTCAGCTCTGCTATATCTCCTTGCATTTTGTTGTTGGGTTCCTACTCCATGATGTGAGTTACTTGTTTTTTTTTTAGGAGTCATAATCCAAAAATGGGTTAAACATGAGCTCCGATACCAAATGGCGCAGTATAGAAACAAAACACATTAAGAAAAACTTCAAAGAAGAACAGAAGTCAAACTACCAAGAAGAAGAATTATTCACTAAATAACTAAGAGAAAATTCAATATAAAAAACTGTCTTAGCCTTCTCCTAACTACTTTTTATATAGGCATATACCTTTATGGCTCCTACAAGAAAGTTTCCTAATCTATGAAAACACTCCATAATAGAATCTTGCTAAAATTTTTCAAAAAGAAAGTCCTAAATGAATACAAATTCAAAATCTCGCTATAACGCTAACTTGATAATTACAAACTAAGATAGAATCTTTGCAGTAGCGCCAACTTGGTAAAAACGAAATAAGATAGAAATTCTATGGTGGTGCTATATCGGTAAATATTTAATAAGTTGGGCTGATGGCATCATCTCTGTTTCCTATGTGTCTTGGAATGGTCCCAACTTGTATAGAATTTATTAGCATCATTTTGTGCTACATCATCTTCTCCTTATATGTATTAAGATGGATATTTGAGAACCACTTTTATAAATGTTTACTCAATTGGTTCGAATCTCGTACTGCATCAATCCCCATCTAGAGGACATCGATCAAATAATCGCTGCATACAACATCCATTGGGTTACTACAAAGAAGAGGAAAAGGAATGGCGAGATGGATTGGTACGCACTACTCAACATCACCAATGCTGCATCTGCAGACACCGAGGCAATACAAGAGGTTGTCTCTCATCGTTCACCCCGACAAAAAACAACTCTGTTGCTGCTGAAGGCGCCTTCAAGCTTATCTCCAAAGCGTGGAGCGTCTTATCCCAACCCACCAAGAGGCGCGATTATGATATTCGATCGGGTACCTATGCCCATGCACGTTCAACTATATTTGCCTTTGGTCGACCTGTAGCGGCTGAGGCTTCTGGTTCTTGTTTTCCGACGGTGACGTGTGCACGTACAACGATAGAAATCAAGTTGTACCCTTGTTGCAGTAAGCCAGTGAATCATAAAAAAAAAACAACGGGTTCTTCTCTATTGAGTGTCGGCGTTGTAGTTTTAGTTTCAACTATGAGAGTCCAAAATGCATCACGTTGACTACCAAGTGCAGGCCCCTGACCTTCTCTTACACCACGGATGAAGGAAAGGAGATCAAGTTTGAATCTTCCTGAAGATTATCACTTCTTTCATTTTTTTCCTTCATAAAATTTACTCTATTGATCATCATTTTCCCAAAAACAAAACGAATATATTTTGTCAATATTCAACGCTTCAAGCTTCATCTTATCAGTTTACGATTTATATGCTAGAATTTTTCATACTAGCTAAGCTTGTGTGATTGATTAGGATTGTTTTTATTGATTGATTTGTTTATTTATCAGTGCATTTAAGTAAGGTGTGAATTTGCAATGCTCTATTCAAATTGATTTGTTTTTACAATGTTAACAACATTGGCAAATCCATATACATATACCAAAGACTACAACCTACGATTACAAACTAAAGCCTTACTCTCTAGACCATGTAGACATTAACTCTGTGGTCCTCTCCAAACGTATGTTTCCACTTGTTTTGGAAATCCAAAAGCACTGAGAGAATCTATCACAGAAATGTGTAAGCTCTGCCTCCCCTCAATAGTGGTGATCGACACCCTTACTTTAGAAACTTGTCCTACTACGAATTTATCCTAAATGGCAACCCCAATTAGCAGAGAGGCTGTTAGTACTCCTTTTTCTATAAACAATGGGCCATACGGATTACTCTACAATGCATTAACCACACCTGAAAGCCCATCTTATCATAAGCATCACAAGTCTTCATCCACTTGGAAAACTTTAACCAATTGAGATCCTTAATGGGTTTCGAATCGATTAGGTCCACTGACCTTGCCAATGCGAGAAAGCTTAAATTTAGGAAGAAATTTGTGCTAGATCAGCTTCATAATCAAATATGACTGAGACATCAACACTCCTTAACCTTCACTTGAATGCTCCTCATGGACGTCAGTGCCCAAATTAGTAATCTGCTCCTGTGTTGCCTTGTGGAAAGATTGTCCTGCGGCCTTTGTCTTAGGCCTAAGCTAAACATCCTTCCCTACTAGGGGATGGCCGGCCCCTTGAATTGCTTCAATGGAAACCCTTAATTTGTCTCTTGGCTGCAGGCTCTACTCCCTGGCCGACCTTATTAGCAAGGGATCTCTTCCCTTTATTTCATGCCTTTGAAGGAAAGATCTCCACCGCACCCACTACGATGACCTTGTCATCACTAATCCTGATATTGATTTCACCTTTTCCTTCCCCTCTGTCACAACCCCCGTTCTCTACAGTGGAGACATAAGGGTGGTACACAAAAAACCCTAGCTCTGCAATGTGTTCCGGCCTTTACTTTACTCCTGGAGTATCCCACGTTAGGATGAAGGTATAGCCACCTTTTTCCCCTGCAAACGGCCAATCACATCACTTGAACCCCTTGACCATTTGAGGTAGCCACATTCATGATTGACAGCTCCAACGATAGCAGTGTAACACTAACACTCAATTGCTCGCAAACATACATATTGTGGCTATCCAAACTGGAGGGGCGATGGATAATGGAGTCCCACCTAATAATTTTTTCTTGGTGACTCGTGACTCAATGGGATTGAGATTATTAGGGTCTAGGATTAAGGTATGGTGTGGGAAGGTGTTTAGGAACCCCACACACACTCGGTTAAACCGGCCCTTACTTCATTAATGTTTCAAGGATGATTTTAAAAATTCTGGGCTTGAACTTTTTGCTAAAATTAACTCACACTCACTAAACATGATAAAATGAATACAGGAAACCTAAGTTAAATGAAAATGAACAAGAATATATCATTAAGACAAGATAACATTTTAGACAAATAATTAGATGATTGTCAAGCATTTAATACAAGAGAATTGACAAACTAAGGGAGTGTTCTGTAACGTAGATGAGAAATTGGGTGGTGTGTTTTCATCCCAACAGGATAGTTGTTCTACACCATGGACAAAAATGTGTGAACTGATCCACACCACACCTTAATGGGCGTTCTACAAGGTGTGGTACATTTCTGTCCATACCTTGTGTTTGATTCTATGCATCTCAACTACAATATGTGAGAATATCTATGTCGTTAATCATTAAAACATAATATTTTATTTTTTAGTAATATATATAATAGAAAAATATTAATAATTTTACAAAAAAATAATAATTAATAAAAATAATATTAATAATAATTAATAATACTAACAATAATATTAATAATATTTATAACAAATAATGATATTAATATTAACTAAAATTAGTGATAATAATAATAACAATAATAATTAAAAATTAATTATTAATATTAATAATTAAAAATTAATTATTAATATTAATAATTAATTATTAATAAAATAATGTTAACAATTATTAACAACAACAACAACAATAATAATAATAATAATAATAATAATAATAATAATAATAATAATAATAATAATAATAATATTTGATAATAATTAATATTATTACTAATTACTAATAATTAACAATGATTAATAATATTAATAAAAAATAATATTCAGGACTTATTAATTAATAAAAATATTATTAATAATATTACTAATATTTTTTATGAAGTTATTGACAATTTGACATTGCTACCATTTAGTTATGTAAAATAATAAATAATAAAATACACATTTATCTAATTAAATGTTATTACTCTTTTCATGTAAGCTCAAATAGCACGATATGCACAATCCTAAAAAATGTTGATTTCTTTTAAGTCTGTAGTTTTACCATAAATAAAATTTAAAGTTTAACATGGTTCTGAGTACATCTAAAGAGTTTAAAAGTTTAAGGGATTAAATGACAAATAGCTAAAATATAATAAAAGTCAAGCATCAAACTGGTATGACTGATATTGCTCCCACATCCTATCAGCTATATTCTCTCTAAAATTTGTTGTTCCAAAGTCCATTTGTTCACTATCGTCCTCTGAATCTTCAACATGTTCATCTACATCCCCAACTGTCACGTCCTCCCTTGACCATGCATTGATTTCTTTATTGTGAATAACTTCTTTCTTAATAAAATTATATGTGATAAAGCAAACCATGATAATGTAACATTGCATTCGTAAGTCAAACAATGACATGTTTTGTAGGATAGGAAACTTCCCTTTCAATATACCAAAACATCTTTCTATAATATTCCTTAGCGAAGAATGTTTGTAATTGAATAATTCCTTTTTTGATCTAAACCTTTGATGTCCCCTAAAATCATTCAAATGATATTGCTCTCTAGAAAAAGGTGTTATGTAACCATCACCACTAGGAAATCCATAATCGACAACATAGTACTTTCCTACATAAAACCGTAAACAAACATATACTTTAGTCAAGCCTAAAATTGTTTCTAAACCAATAAGTAGATTGGATTAAATTACCTAGAGGAGGGTGGGAGAATTCTAAGTGGGGACAAGACACAACTTCTGCAAACACTCTAGAGTCATGTGCTGAGCCTTCCCATCCCACATAAACAAATGTAAACTACATATCAAATGAGCACACTGATAACACATTTGTAGTGCAACACGACTTTCTTCCTTTGTAAGAAATTTGTTCATCCTGAGGAACCCATGCACTTACATGTGTACCATCAGTTGCACCGATGCAATCCTATTTGGACACACATATGGTCAAAACATGAAAAACACAACAAATACATAGACTTGTTATGGGATGCCATTGAATTACTTGAATCCATGGATAGTATTTTTCGGAATGCCTGATGTGAGGGTGCACCTCTTCAAATGAGGGTAGACATATCAATTCTCTCCCAAGTTTACATATTGCTTTGCAAGTTCTCCTAAAGTGAATACTAAGGTGCTCTTAGAATGTTGGAACCTGCTGCCATAATACGATATCGTTCATTATGGCCAACAGTTAAAAGAAAAATTGCCAAAGATTCTTCAACTATGATATTCCGCGAATTTTTCAAAAGACCTTGTTCTCTTAACAGATTTGCAAAATTCTTAAAACATGCCTCTCCATCCTAAAATTATAATATACTTTGTCAGAATGTTCTAGGTCATCTAACTATTCACGGACAAAAGCATGTCCACTCATCTTTGATGTGCAATGAGGTTGCTTAATGAAATATCTGTTGTAATATTTCATCATTTTATTCAAAAGGATGAATTCAATAAATCCATCATCATATTCATCAAATAGAAGTGTATCTACTACACTTGAATTATCCATTGACATCATGTTGACAAGGCATAACATTCAAGCACCAATATTCAGCATATACACATATAACATGATGAATTACTCACCAAAATTCACTATAATCTCTAGCTAGATTCATTACAAAATTGTAATCCATATTATTAAAAGTTCATTGCCAAATTGAAAATCATGTTCATCATAATACTTTAACTAATCATATAAAAAAATGATAGTATAAAAAAAGTCCAAACTGTATAGTCCTGTAATCCATCCTAACATGTTCAAGTTTTCAAAAAGTCCAAACTATACAGGTTCTTTAGCCACTCAATCTGGCAGTCTGTAGTAAATGTCAAGAATGCATGCCTCTAATATTCATCATTGAAGGCTTGAGTTGCTTTCAAGACATGCCCAACATTGATTACTCCCATCATCAAGAATTCATTCACAACTTCCATACATTAGGGACTGGGTTCTCCTTACTCCATTCTTCCATTTCTTTATCCTTTCTAATATGTCTCTCCATTTGAAACTCAATCATGTCCATCCTACGTTTGGACATCTCAGACCATATCTCCATAGCAGGCACAAAATCACCTCCTTGTCTGGCCCTCTTCCCTTTCTTAAGAGATGATGGTAGGGAACCTCTTTTCGTTAACCTATCTGTAAGTGGTCGAATCTCTATGTCAGTGTCATCATGTTGATTGTTGGGGGTGGACACATAAGGTGCCTATATGTAATTGGGGGAGTTGCCACCAATCGGATCTTGTGTCTGTGGGATTTGATCATTTTCTTCATCTGAAGGGGTCTCCACATTACCCATGGATGTGTAACCAGTTACACTAGTCCTTGAATAGTGCAAGGTGGATGCTAGTTTTTTTCTTAATTATGATTCATGGTGGATGTTATTTGAGTATTCCACCTAGGAAAATAACTTGGACATTTCAAGTTTTATTTCTCTTTTCTTGCAGACAATGTGCCCCGATTTTTTTCAAACTAGCCCATTACAACTTGAAAACTGTGGCTCAGAGATATAGATAAGGGGAAAAGAAACTAGAGAGGGAAAAAGAGAAACTGAAGTGAAATTAAGAGGGAGAGAAATCAGGGCTAGGAAGTGTATACCAAGTGGTAGAATTTTTATTCATACTCTAAATTAACTTTTCTAGGCAATAAAGAAATACCGTGTCCAAAAAATAAGTACAACTGAGGTGGATGTCAGATCAGAATGAGACAGTTGTTGCCTTGATGTCAGATCAAAATGAGGGTGACTTGTGCATTGATCAACTGAACATATTGACTTCTAAAGAGTCAAAAACAGAAAACACTCAATATTGACTTCTCTTTTGTTTTCAGTATTGTTGTTGATAGTTCCCAGACAATATTGCTTTTTTGAACTGTATATAATCTGCTTTGGTCCCTATAGCCCTATGAAGATGAGAAATTGTTCTCAATGATTGTTAAGGAAAGTAAGAAGTTGATGAAATAGTCATTTCTTCACAGTCTTGCATTTTCTTTTTATATTGGAATTACACTGCTACCCCCTAAAAAATGAACTAAAAGAATTTTGATTATTAAGTTTCAACCTTGGTTTTTGTTAATGAGAACCCTTTTCTATAAACAGATTGAGTTTTGGCTATGATTTTCTTGGCCAGTCTCCATTCTTCCCTCTCTATATCTCCATGTGTCAAATTTGGGGGGCCTGTTATCCCTTTAACATTGTGATGTGTCAGATTTGGTCAACTTCTAGTTTGAATTCAATTTTATGGATATCTGATAGATCTGAAAGATCCTGAATCTGAATTCAACTTTATGGAAATTTGAAATTAATGTAGTTTGAATTGATTCTTAATGAAAACCATGGACAAAAAACAACCATGTTACTATGAATGAGAGACAACAAGATATATATGGAGTACAAAAGGAAAAAATATTTCCAAATATGTCCCCACCTCTCTTATTCCCTTTTGGGTCCTTCCTCCCTACTAAATAACTTAAAACCAGCTCTATCTCTCTTATCTCTCATGGATTTTATGCACAGTGCACATGTCATATGGCTAGTGTAAATAAAAAAGTTGGTTTTTGCCATTACTTTGAACCCATTAGATGATCATGATCATCAATGGTGGGCCTAGTGATGTGTGATTGCTACTTCATTCTTCGTTGTGATCCTTTCAAATTCCCAGTGAAAACTGAAAATCCCATAAGTAGATAATAAAAAAGAAAAAAGAAAGAAAACAAAAGACTAACAACCAAGATCAGTAGTAGATGATAGGGAGTAGAGGGTGGGTGAAGGGATTTGATCTTTGAAATGCACATTTACATCTAGGTATATAGTTAAAATAACTGAGAGAAGTAGCTAGCTAAATGAATTGGATACTTAATAGACTGAATTGTCGTATTTCCAATTTTGATCTGATCACTAATCAAATCACAGTCTAGAATTCAGGTTTGACTTATTTATTGTTAGTTGGTATGGGAATCCATGTCAAAAGGTTGTAGAAGGCAACAGAGAAGTCAAAATGTAATGTGTATCCCAGAGTCTGACTCAGCAAGATGAGAACATGAATTATTCATAAAAAAAAAAAAAGATAAGAAAACAGACTCACGGGCACATCTATGGAAATGTATAAAAAATTAAAATAATTCATATTTTCTGAATTTAACATTATATACATGCAAACAATGTTACTTTAGTTACTAAATAATGTTTGATACAAAAAAAAAGGATTCATCTTGTAATTTAGCTTTTCATTTATGTCAAATAATCTTGGAGATAAAGGTAAATGTAATATAGAAGTTTCCTTAAGAATCCATGGAATGTCAGATTTGGACACTAAGCCAACATGACACACCATCCATTTTGGAGAGTCCATGCAACTGCTAGAAAGTCATTTGTTATCAAAACCTTGAGGTTTTCTTCTCAAGTTTGCAGGCTTTAAAAGGTCTTCTTTCAAAAGTGGCACATGCCTTTTTTTTTTTATTTCAATTCTTCCATTTTTCAGGATTTACAGAGAGTTGTGGAAAATAGGTTGGAGATTATATAAAACCTGTTTTGTCATTGGGGATTCCTGATTTGGTTGTACCTTCACAAATTCATTATAGCCAATCAGTAGTAAGTTTCTTTTATGTATTCAGGTGGACAATTATTATTGTGGGTATTGGTCTGATGTTTCATAATTCATATTTCAGGCCCACATTCCATACCCTTATTCTGAACCATATTTGAGTGGGCATTTGACTACTTATGTACCACAAACTATTGTAAGTAAAACTCAGGTTGTAATTCACCTAAATCAAAATCTTTGTTCAAGGAAAATACTAAGGAAATAGAATAGAATTTGGCTCCTAGAATGAGTCTCATGTGAATTTGCTGTTTCAATATTACTAGCAATTTAGTTTGCTGTAATTGCTACTTGGCTATGCCAAATTTGACTAATTCAACTTATACCTATGCAAGTTAGATTGAACTAAGTCTCTGAGTTGTAGTTAGGTTGACTTCATGATGATATCAACTTTATCAAGAAGCTTTGATCGTTGTAATTATGTCTATAGATACTTAATGATGATGTCAATTTTATCAAGATTAATGTTTACTGATTTATAATCTTTCTATGTAATCCTCGGTACAACTGCCACTAAAAGTCATTTTTCTTATAGTGAACCATCTTTGAATGTTTTAGACTGGTCCAATGTGCCTAGTAAGTCTAATATTGAAAGTCATGAAATCATCAGAATGGTTGAACCTACTAACAGAGGATAGCCCCAGAATCAACAACAAGATGGTGAAGCTTCGTTTCCCAATACGAAAGACCGGGATATGGATATTGAGAAGTCTAGAACCTCTTCTAATGTGGGTTTGAATGTTTTAGAATGGTCCAATGTGCCTAGTAAGTCTAATATTTTTTTTTAGAATCAAATCAAAACATCATACAATTATGAAATCAAGGATACACCCATATCATGCATATAATTTATGCATTTATATGTCACATAGATGCAATTAAAGCAACAACGCAAGTATACAAATGATTCAAGAGAATGACCAGCCGTTGTACCGAGGAATCAATAAGGGAAGATCCAAACGAAGCCACCCCATCTTAATGAAATTGCAAAGTACAAGTTATGGGGAATTATGCAAGAATGAATAGATGACTGAAGATAAAAGCTTATGGAACAAGATGATTCAATAGATACCCATATCCATCAAATCCTATAACCAAACTCAAATTACTTTCCGGTTGAGATTCCTCAGCCATCCAAGTACTTCTTGTCTTGGCTCGTTTCGTCCTTGTACTATTGAATGGAGACATGCTTGGGCTCATGTGTGGGCTTTCCTCCCTCAATGTTCCATTTAGAATAGCCAATTCCCTTAATTGTTGCTTTTTATAATAATCTAAGGACTCATACACATGCTTCAAAAGGTCCTCCAATATTGCAACAACTTGATTCAAACAGGAATCTTTAACATTTGCTGGAAATTCAGCCTTCACCAAAATGGCTGAACCTGCTAACAGAGTTGACCCCCAGAATCAACAACAAGATGGTGAAGCTTCGTGTCACAATATGAAAGACTTGGATGGAATTTAGGTTTGAATTTTCGTTTGTTCTCAAGTTTTTATCCTAAAATCTGGATACATATATATTTTTATACAAGCAAGAAACACTCCTTTACAGTTTCCAACAACCCAACCAACATTGCTTGTAAAGGCAATGAAACAAAGAAAAAGAATCGAAGAATGAATACTCAGTAATCAGCTGTGAAACAAATATGAAACAGGGGTTTTATAAAGAGGGTTTATGAGGCACGAAGCAGTGCAGTACTGGTCAGGTAAGGAGAATTTACAGTCGATAGTTCGGGGCAGTGATGGTTGGAAGTGCAGCGGCGAGTATGAAGAATGAAGCATTGGTCGGAGTTGCAACGGCAAACGGCAGTGGTAGCGGTGGTACTCTGTGACAACCTACAATGGTAAAAATAAAAAGGGTTATATAAGATGCGAATCATGAGATAACTCTTCATCCCATCCAACACGGTAGCGTGGTTTAATCTAATTAACAACTGAACAACCAACAAATTAAATTAAAAAACTATATGATTAAAATGAGCTACTTTATTCGTGCATAAAAAAACTAGCAAACAAATTTATGCAACTAGATATAAAAGAACCAAGTTAATGGAGGCTATAGGTTGGACTAATACATCTAAAACTAGATGGGCTAGTTTATGGAGGATTGTTGTAAGATGCTTGACCAGCTACTAAAAGCCTAGCTTTTGATTCAACAAAAAAATAGATTACACCATTTTTTCTCTAATTCACCGTTCTAAAATGATACAAAACATTTCCTGAACATGTAATGCTTTCAATGACTTTAATGCATGAATTATTAGAAAGAAAGAAAAAAAAAAGCTAATTTCAGAATGAAGGGTCCAATGATTTTTTTGGATAAACTAAATGAATCAAATAAAAAGACTAAGAATACTCATGCAAGGTAAAAGTAAGCACTTAATTAAGAATATTTAACAGTAGTATTTGTCTTCTGTTGCTAGGCCAATCCTACCTGACTACTAAAAAGATGTTTGAATTTTAAAATGATGAACTAAATGACAGATATGCTGATTGGTAAACTCAACATAGTCATACCTAAAAAATGATTCCTACTAAAGATAAACCCCATCTTGAATTTTGAACCAATGATTTCAACCTAGTCATTGAAAGCATTACATGTTTGGGAAATGTTTTGTATCACTTTAGAACGTTGAATTAGAGAAAAAATGTTGTAATCCATTTTTTTTTGTTGAATCGAAAGCTAGGTTGTCATTAGCTAGTCAAGCATCTTACAACAATCCTCCATAAACAGGCCCATCTTGGTTTTTTAGATGTATTAGTCCAACCTATAGCCTCCATTAACTTGGGTTCTTTTATATCTAATTGCATAAGTATGTTTTTTAGTTTTTTGTGCATGAATAGAGTTGCTCATTTTAATCATATAGTTTTTTTATTTAACTTGTTGGTTGTTTAGTAGTTAATTAGATTGTTGTCTCTTCTTATTGTAGTTTATCTCATCACTTGTTAACTAGTTTGTATAGTTATATCTCTTCTTGTAGTTCAGCTCATCACTAAGATTGTCCATTAATTTATTGCTTTTTTTTCAGTTTTGTTTTATTTAGTTTGTCAATTCTCTTTGCATTAAATGCTAGACAATCATCTAATTATTTGTCTCAAATGTTATCTTGTCTTTATGATACATTCTTGTTTATTTTCATTTAACTTATGTTTCCCTTATTCATTTTATCATGTTTAGTGAGTGTGTGTTAATTTTAGCAAAAAGTTCAAGTCCAAAATTTTTAAAACCATCCTTGAAACATTGGTGAAGTAAGGGCCATGAGTGTCCCCCTCCTATGATATCTACCATTGGTGCATTAATTCTCTCACTATTTATTACATTTTCTCCTTTTGCATATCTTCATTAACTTTTTTTCTCTTTAATGTGAAATTTATTGTTTTAATTACTTGGTACATTAGAATTCATTAAAGTAATTTTGGAAATATTAGTAAGCAAAATAAAAACACCATAATAGAAAATAAGATATCAAATTTTGTGAATATCCCAGTAACCTACAAGTGAAACTAAACTTTGATGGCTCAATGATAATTACCCGTTGGGTAATTTGAGACAACAAGATGGTCTGGTATTGATAGAGTGTTTAGAAACCATGATGTTGTGGTAGAATTGGGTAAAGAGATTGGACAATGGTCTAGCTGATGCCATAGACATCAGTTGAATTAGGAACATGTCTCCCATGGAGACTGAATGCATTTTAAAAATGGCAGGATGGGTCATAGATAGTTGGGGCTAAGAGCAACTATTTTGGGCTCAATTGTAAAAGAGGATTATTGAAGGGGTTAGGCTTGAAGAGCTAGCCTAATAGTGGATTGTATAATATACTCTTGTAGCCTTGTGTGTGTATGTGTCTATATATATATTTCTTTATAAATTATTTTAGTTATTGATCAAAAAATGAAAAGACAAGGGAAGAAAAGATAGCTTGAGATAGCCTATGAAAAAAGAACCAATTGGTCCAAATATGACCTTGTAATTCATCTATTCATTCATTTCAAATCAATAAAGTTTGAGTTACTAATTGGGGGAAAACAAACAAGACTATAAGAATCTTAAAGCCATCACACTGAGAAAGTTAATATCATTCTTTTTACAAGTCTACCTGAATCATTCTCTCCACAAACCAGATTTCTTGTGTGCATACTTGTGGCTAAAGCATCGGCCCTATCAATTACTACCCTAGAAATCCATCTAAATGAGCAACTTAGATTATTCACAAGAATGAAGTACTCTTTCACCATTTGAAAGGTCAAGGCCCAACCCCTAATGCAATTGCAAACTACTCTTATCACAATATCACAATCACCATGCGCCAATCGCTCCTTCCATCCCCTTACCAAGGCAGCACCATGTCCAACCCTTTAATGAATTAACCACACCAACTGGTTCACTATGGCTTGATAGAGTTATGCCTATATGATATCTGGAAGTACTATCAATCTATAATTGCCCTAGGTATCTAGGTTCTACTCATCAAAATTTAATTTCAATTTGCCTTCTTCTAGAGGTGTCCATTCCTACGCAACTAGCTCTCTTCTAATGGAACAACTTACAACTATCATCCATCCTCTTAGGATTGCATCCATAATCACTCTTTTGAATTCCCTAATACCCAAAAGGTGTTATTTTTTTCTGTTTATAATTCATGATCATCCTCTTTGTTTAAACATGTCTAGTTTCACCTTCTTAAGCATGAGAAGTGAACTAACAATCATCTTGAAACTTCCCAATTAACAGAAAATCCCCATCTCACTACCATTTTGACTATTCTTAAAAATGACAGGGTCATTACTCTCTTGGGAGAAAAATGAAAAGTAGAATGACAATCACCTGAATCCTTTACCATCTTACTATTTGTTTCAAGGTTAGAAATAAGGATGAGCTCAATGTTTCTTGCAATCTGCTTAGTATGGACCTTTTGTGTTCAGAAGATAATTCGCACCAGACGCTTTGTCAGGTCTACAACCAATCAGTAGTCATGCAAATCAACTTGATGCAATGCTTCAGTCACTTGCGTCATATTACTGGCAGGGGTTGCTGCAGGTATCTAGACTAAAGAATGATAGGCAATACAACCTTGGAAAACATCTATGTTGCTTAGTATTGAGCAATTTGTGATTTTTTTTTTTCTTTCTTTGTTTTTACTTTAAGATTCTCTTTTTCCCCTCGTCCAAAATAATTTGATATGTGTAGCACATTTTATCCATGACAATTTGAAGTTCTAGAATTCCTAGTTAGGGTAGTACTTGTTTAGCTAAGGTAGGGTAGTACTTGAACTCAGCAATGCCAGCTTATAGGGGAGAAGGTGTATGGGAAGGACTATTATATACAATTTGGAGTTCAAAGTTTATTTTTTTATGTAAATACACATCTACATATAATTTATTATAGTTATTAAAGTTTTTAGTTACCTATAAAAAGGGCCTATGTTGGACTTGGAAAATAAAGGCTAAAACCTTATTGCTACTAACATGAAACTCTAAATAATTAAATCAAGATGTTATTAACTTAAACACCCCTACCCATTATGCAATTTGCTTATCTTTCTATTTGTTTTGATATTAATTTTAATGGCTTCTTTGCAATTCTTGGGCTATCTTTTCTGTGCATGTATGCATGTTGTCCAAAGCTTTCTTATAGATATAATATTTCCCTATTTTTGGAGATAAAATTTTATCTTCAATTTATGCTGGAAGGGTCATAAAGTTATAATATATTTTCATATTTTAATCATGGCCTTGAAAAGTATGCAAAAAACAACAAAGAGATGTCTAGAACTTCAAAGTCTTGCCTTATGTTTTCCAGCCACTTAGTCTTATTATGTTGAAACAGTGCTCCATGGACTCTTTCATGGGTTGGAACTTTATAGTGGGAGCATGTGTTAGAATTGAATAGTTTGATAATTTTTCTAAAAACAAATCTAATAAGGTGGGATACTAAAGCTTTATACTATCAATATTGTAAAGATTATTTTTATGTTATTATTGAACATTGATTGGTTCTTCACCAAGTTAGGATCCTTAATAATTAAATAAAGTAATGGTTAATTTGTAGCAACTTAATGCCTTATTTTTCCATCTATATAATTGTCTATTTCTAAATTTTGGAATCTACCGCTTTTGTTATTATAGGTGGTCCTCAAACCTAGCACTTATTAATTGAATTTCATACTTGCTTCATAAAACTTATTAAATATAAGTAATAATTATCACATATATTCTATGATTATTGTGAAGTAACATAATATAATTGCTTTAAGCAATTTGGTAGTCTGATGTTAAACATCTTGCATTCATGATCATAGAAAATTGGTCTTCAGCCTTCGGAAGGCCCCTTGAGGCAAGTCCAAATACAAACAAGTGCATGCAAGGCAGGAATTTGGGGGTAGCTTGTTCACACGGCCTGAAAACTCATAGATAGAAGCTTATTTGATTGACATAGAAAGTCTTGGTTCCAACACTAATAGGCTTGCCAGGGCCTCTAATGCTAGGCTAGCTAAGCCTGTCTGCACCTACCTGAACTGGTTTCCCTACCTTTTATTTATTGCTTTGACCTAGAAGCATAATTTTTTTCTAACAAATGCTTGAAACATGCATTTTAGTCCCAAAAGCAATATAATATCAAGGGAAATTAAAATGTAAAGTCAATGGGACATACACTTGAAGCACGTCCCTTGAACAAAAAGGTTAGTGATTATGGATCACAAGCACTTGATGTCCTTGAACACCATGATTGCCAGAGTTTAAAGTAATTAAGATACATAATTAACATTTATTTTCATTGCTTCTCTATTTGACATTTTCAATATCATATTGTTGTGTCAAGGATACAGTTGGTTTGGGAATAACTAATCTATTGAATTATTTTCACATTCCTTCTTAGGAGTTTCATTTAAAGACATTAGAAAGGCCAATGCAGAATTCTTCTGCTGCTACATCCACACTTTCTAAAAACAAATCTGATACGGTGGGATACTAAATCTTTTCGACTACTAAGAGGCTTCAGCATCATCCTCCGATTGAACTATTAAGCAAGGTAAAATTTGAATTGTACAAAACCAGATCTGCTGTAATGCTAGCCTAGCTAAGCTTGTCTACACCTACCTAAACTAGTTTCCCAACCTTTCCCCTTCCTTTCCCTACCTTTTCTTTCAAATGAAAAACAACCTAAAGGTGGCAAACCTTAGATTTTCTTGCCAGCTTGCACTTAACTGAACCCACCAATGTTTGTTTTGCCTTAATTAAAATTTGACATGGTTTATGGTTGAGTCATGCATAAAAATTAAATTACAGTGAAATTATATATGTTAACTTGGCAGATTATCAAACAGGAGGCTTGGTCTGCTATGCCTATAAGGAAGTAGTCTTTTCTTCTTACTACCTCAGTAGTTATTAATTGATAATGAAGTAACCCCAGATTAATATTAGATCACTGAACTGATTGAGTTGTTTGAAGCTAAAGAGGTTCGCATTCATCCATCCTAAATTAAAAATAAATCAGTTATATATATGCAAAGCTCTAACTAATATAGCCAATAGGTATGTTTCTGTTTGGAATGTTGTGGGGAGATATTACGTAGTTTAATAGTTGAAAGTTTTGGAAACTACAAAGTTCTAAATCAAATTTCAATTAACCTTAGGAAGCTCATAGTGATACTTGTTCTGTAAGGTTTTGTGAACAGTAGGATGAACAATGGAGGAGGATAATTCAATTTAAGCATGGTGTAAGAAATACGGGTTGGAGGCCTGGAGCTGCTTTTCAAACTTATAGTTGTTTCATTTGGAAGTGAATAGAACTGGTGTATAACTTGTTTAGTAAAGGTTTTAGGGAATTTTGATGTAGGGAATGGGGAAAAAGGTAAGGTCCTGGAAGGATTGTTGGTGTGCTTCAAAATGGGAGCATTGTATGGAAACCTTAGTTTAGATGGAATGTTAATGATTGTGAATTATATCCTATATATGACAGAATTATTGTAGCTCATTTATTTCATGCCTTTGAAGGAAAGACCTCCACTGCACCCACTGCGACGACCTCGTCATCACTGATTCTAATAACCTTCTTTGATTTTACCTTTTCCTTCCCTTCTATCACAACCCCCATTCTTTACAATGGAGACATAAGGGTGGTACACAAAAAACCCCAGGTCCGCAATGTGTTCCGGTCTTTACTCCTGGAGTATCCCACGTTTGGATCAAAGTCTAGTCACCTTTTTCCCCTAAAAACGGCCAATCACATCACTTGAACCCCTTGACGATTTGAAGTAGCCACATTCATAATCGACAGCTCCACCGGTAGTAGTGTAACACTAACACTCAATTGCTTGAAAACAAACATAGTGGCTATCCAAACTGGAGGGGCGATGGGTGATGGAGTCCCACCTAAATTTAGGGGAATTGGGAATTTAGAGAAATCCGAGATTTTTCAAGACAAATAATTTTTTTCTTGGTAACTCGTGACTCAATGAGGATGAGATTAATTATTAGGGTCTAGGGACTAAGGTATGGTGTGGGAAGGTGTTTAGGCACCCCACACATGCTCGGTTAAACCAACCCTTACTTCACTAATGTTTCAAGGATGATATTAAAAACTTTGGGCTTGAAGTTTTTGTTAAAATTAACACACACTCACTAAACATGATAAAATGAATAAGGGAAACATAAGATGAACGAAAATGAACAAGAATATATCATTAAGACAAGATAACATTTGAGACAAATAATTAGATGATTGTCTAGCATTTAATGCAAAGAGAATTGACAAACTAAATAAAACAAACCTATAAAGAAAAAGCAATAGAATTAATGGACTAGCTTAGTGATGATCTGAACTACAACAAGAAGAGATATAACTATACAAACTAGTTAACAAGTGATGAACTAAACTACAATAAGAGACAACAATCTAATTAATTAACTACTGAACAACCAACAAATTAAATAAAAAACTATATGATTAAAATGATCTACTCTATTCATGCACAAAAAACTAACAAACTTATGCAACTAGATATAAAAGAACCAAGTTAATGGAGGCTATAGGTTGGACTAACACATCTCAAAAACTAGATGGGCCTGTTTATAGAGGACTGTTGTAAGATGCTTGACCAGCTAATAAAAGCCTAGCTTTTGATTCAACATTAATAATGGATTACAACATTTTTTCTCTAATTCAACGTTCTAAAATGATACAAAACATTTCCCAAACATGTAATGCTTTCAATGACTTTAATGCATGGATTATTGGAAAAAAGAAAAAGCTAATTTTAGAATGAAGGGTCGTAAGATTTTTTTTTTTTGATAAACTAAATAAATGATGTAAAAAGACTAAGAATATTCCTTCAAGGTAAAAGAAAGCACTTAATTAAGAATATTTAACAATAGTATTTGTCTTCAGTTGTTTGGCCAATCCTACCTGACTACTGAAAAGATGTCTGAATTTTAAAATGATGAACTAAATGATAGGTATGTTGATTGGTAAACTCAACATAGTCATACCTCAAAAATGATTCCTACCAAAGATAAACCTCATTCCTTCAACCATACATTCAACACCCCTTGAATGTATGAATTTTGAACCAATGATTTCAACCTAAGTAACTTCCTCGAATGCACCCCGTTGAGCACCTCTTGCACCTTAAAGAACTTATTGAGTACAAGATCATTTTAAGAGGCCAGAGATATGAAGTGTGTGGCTGAATGACTTAAGAATGTTGTTTCATTTTGAGAATTTATGTTGCACTATTCAATGCTTTAAGAGTGCTTCAAAGTTTTCTTCTTCAATGTAGGCTTGACCTAAGGGGTTATTAGACTTTAAATCTAGGATGGGAAGCCTAAAGAGGTATGGTACGGGGTTTTCTAAGGCTTAGGAAGTCTAAGGGGTGAAAAGGAGCTGCAAATAAGCACTAGTGTACTGTAAATTGTAACAACATTATTAGAGTTGTAAATAATGATGAATACATCCATATAAAGGGTAAAAAAACCCCACGAACGGGTAACATCAAAGAAACAAAGCCCTAACCTAAAGAAACTAATAACAAGGCCAATAAGCTAAGTAAATCTATCACATATTTTAGGGTTTTTCTTGAAAAGTTAATCAGAATAATAACAATAAAGCAAAAAGAACAAGAAATGTTCAAACTTTGAACCAATGTTTTAAAAACCAACCTGAAGGCCGAATCTTTTTGCCTCTTTGTCATGGGTCACTGGTTCAATCAGCCGGGTCAAATGGTTCAGACAGTGCCACGTCACCATGTGTATGTATGTATTTGTATATGTATATGTATATGTATATATACATATATATATATGTGTGTGTGTGTACAAATGCATATTTTATCAATAAATAATGTATAGTTATGTCTTAGATGTGATATATGTTTTTTAATTCACTTTTATTTTTTTATTTATAAAAATAGTAAAAATTGTGATTTTAGGTCAAAAACGGGTTTTTTCACGAAAATTGGGGGGGG
>NW_010729258.1:696758-760640 GCF_000365185.1 Nelumbo nucifera
CGTCGGTCAAACCAACGATTCTCTTCTCAAAGTAATAGAGAGAGTCTTTTTCTTTTTCCGGTATGTAGCTCCGCGAGCTAGGAGCGCATCATCGGGGMAGGGCGAAAACGAACATAGGATCATCATCATGGCCCTCTTCTTGTTTCTTTTGTTTGTGTCCGGTCCGTTGTGTGTGTGTGTGTTTTTTTTAAGGCTAAACAGTAGGGGTACTCTAAGACAATAGTTAAATAGTAAGGATACAATTTATCAATTAGCTAAACAGTAGGGGTAGTTTAAGAAATTTACCCTTAAATTAATTACATATACCTTCCATAATTAAAGACAAAATTTATTAATGAAGTAAGTTTTTTTTTTTTTTTTTTTTTTTTCTTTTTAATAATGTCTTCTCAATGTCATAGTCCAGCCTATATATTAATAGTGCAACCTAGGCATGACCGACCCAACTCCAACATGACCAACCTGAATATTTGCATAGTCATAGTTTCATAGGCTATAGGCCTGACCTAAACTTAGACTGGGTTTGGGTTGAGGTCTTAAGTAGCCTAAGCTTGATCTAAGCCTAGTCCAACCCAATCCAAGTTTGTTTGAATAATACATATATGTATTATGTTTATATAGAATATATATTTTTCTAATTATGTAAATATGTATATTTGTATAAAATATGTCTATGTACATTGTAAGTGTTTGTTTACATATTTAATATTTTCAATTAATTCTACTATTAAGTTGGGTTATAAAGCCCATTAAAAGATGGTTGTATCAAAATATACATAAATTCTTTCGAATCCGACCAACTTGCTCAAGCCCTATTAGCCAATCTTGGTTCGAGTTTACCCAACTTGAGCTATGTTGGGTTAAACTTGGATTAGGCCAAGGTTGACAAACTTGACTTAACCTCGAGTTGGGCCAGGCTTGAACATCTAGGATAGGGCTTGGGTTAACCTTCAACCCGACCCAAGTCGCTTGAGTTGCACACTACCATATAGGCATATACTGTATAGGCCAAGCTGGGCCCAGTCCAGGCTTAAAGTATTGGACCCAAACACGATCTAGAATTAGAAATTTTTGGGCCAGACCGGTCCGGCCAGGTTGGAACTGATCACCCCTACTAAACCCTACCTCTAAAGATGGACCAAGTTAAGAGGGTTTACTACATTCGGAGCCCACTCATGCACCAGTGGCCAGTCCTGCACCCTAGCATTAGGGCTTCCTGTTTCCAACAAATCGAGCACTCACTCTCTCATTATTTAAATGCAACTAAGCACAAGGAAACCACCACCGGATAACGATTGCTAAAATTTGCAAAAAGCTTTTTTAATTAACTAACCGTTCACTCTCGATACTGCAACTCATACTTTCATAAACTGAATAAAAAACTGCACAAAGGTGAGAGAGAGAGGGAGAGGGTTTTCGGCTTTTTGCTGCGAAAAGGGTATTTACATAGACGATATACCTCGTTGTGGAGAACTTGAGGAGAGGCAGGAGGCCAAGTGAGTCTATTTCGATCTGAGCCGCGGCGGGAGTCGTAGAGTTCCAGGGGAGACAGCGAAGGAGAGAGTATGAGCAGCGGAGGGAGTACTACCAACGGTAATGGGAAGGGTAATAATGGGGTTCCGTCGATCCCGGCGGCGTCGAGGAAGATAGTTCAGAGCTTAAAGGAGATTGTAAACTACCCCGAACATGAGATCTATGCCATGCTCAAGGAATGTAACATGGACCCTAACGATACCATTCACAGGCTACTCTCCCAAGGTTTATCGCAAAACCCTGTTCTTTATTTTTTTCTTTTTCTTTCTCAGTTCCTTTTTTTTTTGTTTATGTTATCTTGGTGTAAGAATTTTTCCTTAGTTTAGTCTGTTTAGTTTCCCATGACTTTCTTTTCTGGTTATTTAACTTGCAAAATTGGGATTATTTTCTTGGTTATCTATCTTGTTTCATTCTCTCATGGGTAGTGCTTCCCTGCAAGTTTTGTTGCTTTATCTGGGTTTTGGATATTTTGGAAAGCGAAGGGACCTTTCTTGCACTTGGTTGAACTTCTTGGATTTTTTTCCCTCATTTGTTTCTTTCACTTTTTTTTTTGTTGATATTCTGAAGGGAATCTTATTAGTATTTGGCTGGACCAAGACAAGTTGGATGGTCAATTGCATGGGACTTTTCTTTTTATTAGTTGCTTCTTTATTCGAATCTCACAGGTTATGTCTTTTCCTCTTTTCCTTCGCTTGAGCTTTGACCTGCACAGGGTTTTTTTTTTTTATGTATATAGTGGTCTCTTGTTGAACACCTTTTAGCTGAAGAGTTGGTTCTGATGTGTTCATGTAATTCTTTCCTCATATCCTGATCCTCTTCCCCGTTCTTGGCTTCAGGAAGTGAAGCAAATGACTCTGTTGTCGTGAAAAGATTGGATTTGGGCAGATATAAGTTCTGCTTGTGTATATGGTTATTGTTAATACCTTTTTCTTTTTCTGACTTCACAATTTGTCAAAAACTATTATGCGTTGCATTATATAGAGTTAGAGTGGTTAGACATGGATGTGTTTTTCGTTCAATGAGGATGATGATAAGTAAAGTGGGTGTCTTAGGAATGTACGTTTTTCAAAATCTATTGGTATCCAGCATTTATTTTCTTTTGCAGTCTTGATTAAGTAGAGGAAAGGTGCTAAATTAGCTATGCATTGTGATGGCTTTTTGGTTCCCCGGCTACTCTGCTAGATTTATGATTTGTTTTTGCTATGTAACATTTCTTTGTTTGGTTCTCTACCTTGCCATTTTTTATTCATATAAGATATGTACATATACTGCTTCCTTTTGATGTTTGACCTAATATGGGGGTGCAACTTGGGTTGGTTGGGTTGAGCAATTGTTAAATTTTGAATGGCTTGAAACCTACACCTGAGCCTGATATAGTTGAAAAACTTCAAATTGGGCGACCTGATTTCTAACCCTATCTAGTGGGCTTTAATGAATTATCATAAATTAACTGTGTTCAAAAGGTTAGGACCTTATCCAGTCTACCCCTCTCAACTCCCAAGACCCCAGATAATTGGGGGACCAACATTGGACAATGGCGTTTTCTTTTTTCTTTTTTTTTTTTTTTTTTTAAATGCCCCAAATAGTTGGTGTTAAAACATTCATAAAAAAAATAGTTAGTGTTAAGGCTGAGTTGAATAACTAAGGAGCCGTTTGGAAAATCTTTTTGGAAGATCTTTTGGTAGCTTTGATAGTCAAAAGACGCATTGAAGTCCGTTTGGTTAAGGTGTGTCTTTCCGCGCGAAGATGAATAGAAAAAAAAAACGCAAAAGGTCCATTTGGAGCTTCCCGAAAATCGCCTGTTTTGGGCTTGTCATGTCTTTTTGGCGCATCGGCTTTCGGCAGCTAGATCTACCGCAAACCAAATGGGAAAAGACTGAATCACGGTCTGCCTAGCTTGTAAATAGCCGACAGATTGTGCGGAAAGCCGTGACAAATGAGGCCTTAAATACGGAGGAATAAAGAGGCAACACATAAGAGTATTGGAATTCTATATTTCTATTACATCCTTTTAGAAGTTGAGAAAAAATGTTTTCTAGGTTACAAATTTACAATGGAAAAGTTGAGTTTGAATGCAATAAGCTTCTAAAGTCATCAGTGTCATTGAGATGACTAGTTAGAGGGGGCAATATTATGATGCCTTATTCTCACTATCATTTTTTTTTTCTTGGTGAAGTTTATTCTTACTTTCTGTTATTGAATAGGGTTCCTTTGAAGTCTTTGCTTATTAAACAGTGTCTTCGCTGGCTTGGGTGGGTGCCAGCTGGCTCAGTTGGTAAAGTCTCTTGCTGGTTGTAGCAGAGACTTGGGATCAAATCCCACCTGCACCAGGGTTTTGAGGGGGGGGCGTTATGGGTCTAGGGGATGGGCTACCCCCTCGTTGTGTGGTCCCAAGAACCAAAAGAACTTTCGAAAAGAAGTGCCTTAGCTGCTTTACCCATTTATTTCTCCCTCTTTTTCCCAATTCCATTCTGCGTGGCTGAGCTCCTAGAAAGAAAAATGAGGTACTTTTTATCGGAAAGGATGGCAGGATGAAGATAGAATCTATTTGGTGAATTGGAAAAAGGTTTGATGCCCCAAGAAGGAGGGTGGTTTAGGGGTGAGGAAACTGAAGAAGGTGGTTACTGCTGCCCTTTTGGGAAAATGTTTTCGGCATTTTAATGAACAACATAATAGTTTGTAGAGAAGGGTTCGTTATGGCTAAATATTGACTTAGAAACTTGAATGGGGAGCCGGGGCAAGCTAGAGAAGCATATTGCTTGCATTGTGGAGGGGGGGTATAGAGAAAATCAAGCAAAGAGTCAGATTCTGGTGTGATGAATGGTGCTCAAACAGGCCTCTCATGGATCTATTTCCACTCTATTCCTGGCAGCTAGGGACAGGAATGCTCTGGTTTCTGGTTGTTTTCAGTTTGAGAATAACCAAGTACTGTAGAATCCAGTCTTCAGAAGAAATCTAAACGAATGGGAGGTGGATGACCTGATGGAGCCTTTCTGCTATCCAAAAGGTTAACCCAGAGGTGGATCAGTAGTCTTGGAGAAACAAAATTCAATTCTGAGGACTAGTGTCAAATGTTTATGGCCCGACTAGGAATAAAAATAAAGATCTTTGGGTGGAGTTGGAGAGGGGACATGTAGATGGGGTGGGTCCATGGTTGTTGTGAGGAGATTTTAATGTCTGTGGGAGGATGAGTAGAATGAAGGGTGGAAGGGATAGTATGGTTCTAGGGATCATGAGAAGCTGTGGTGGCTTCATAAGAAGAAATGAGTTGGTTGACACAAATGTGGTGGGATCTGAATTCACTTTGTCAAATGGTCAGGAAACACCGATTTTAAGAAGATTTGATAGATTCCTCTTCAATGATGAATGTGAAGTTTGTTTTGAGGACTTGATTCAAGAGACTGTACTTTTCATTGTTTTGGGTCACAAACCAATTATACTAAGAAGCTTTTTGGAGTTTTTGTCGCTGAAGCAATTCAGGTTTGAAAGTATATGGTTGGGGTATCCACACTTGCAATTTGTAGAGGAAAAATGGAATAACTATATTATGTCAGGGAGGGCAGGTTATGTGATGATGAAGACATTACAATTTTTAAGAGAAGATTTGAAAAATTGGAGTTAGCCATCCTTTAATAACTTAGGTGTTTGTCGAAAGAGGTCTTGGAGAAAATGACTAAACTTGATAGTTTGGAGGAAGAGATTGGTTTGTAAGGGAAGGGGGAATGGAGAGGGAAGCCCTAAGGGAGAGTGGAGGTGGCATGAAGGCAAAAATCAAGAGTGCCATGGTTAAAATAGGAGGATAAAAATACATCTTTCTTCTAAACGATGGCAAAAGAAAGGAGGAGAAGGAATCAAATTTTAAGATTAGAAATTGGTGATAGATTGATGGTTGATCAGAGAGAGACCATAGAAGAAATTAGAAGTTTGTATGTTAATTTCCTTAAGTCTACCCAAAGAAGAGTGTGCCTCTTGGGTGTTATGGAGTTTAACAATATTGAGGTATTTCGGAAGGATTAGTTGGAAAGGGAAGTTTGAAGAAGATGAAGCTTGGGTGGTTGTTAAGAGGATGAGGGGGATCAACCCGTTAAGCTGCATTTTCCAGACCTCTACTCCCTATCAAACCTTAAGGCTGAACTTGTTTGCTAGGTTTGGTGTTCCTCAAAAAGTGGGGTAAATTGGGATCTTGGCTTTAGGAGAGGTTTAAGAGATATTGAGTGCAATTCCATCGTTCATCTACTCTCACTTTTGGAAAAGGTGTTACTTGGATCTATCTGCCTTGGACAAAAGAGTTTGGCATCCAATATTCCAACCCCCAATGGTTTGTTTACCTGTGCCTCATTTTCTAATCAACTAACCCTTTCTGACTCTATGGGAGTGACTTTCCTTGTGAAAGAAATCTGGTGCAAACCAATCCCTCCTAAAGTTCAAGCTCTTTGTTAGGAAGTGTTTTTAGGAAGTTTAACCCTTGTGATGTGCTACAGCAAAGAAGGCCAAATAAGTGCCTCTCTCCCCTTGTATGGATCTTATGCAAGGCTGGTGGTGAAACCCTCCCTCACTTATATCTTGCTCTTGTTTCTTGTATTTGGGAATACTTCTGCTCTCTTTGGTTGTAGATGGTCTCCTCCACAGGGCGTAGTAGCGGATTTGTTCAGCTCAAATTTCCTAAGGCAACAGGAAAAAGGGGAAGATGTATGTGGAAGATGGTAAGAGCAGCTTTGGTATGGTATTTGGGAAGAAAGAAACCAAATCATTTTCAAGGAAAAATTCAAGTCAAGGGAAGAAGTGATTGAAATCATAAAGATCAGAACTGCACGTTGGGTTAAACCTTGGACCTCTTTAGAAACATATCTACAGATGATATACTAAGGAATTGGAGGGAAGCGGCACAATCAGAAATGCACAGAGAAAAGGCAAGAATGAATTGGAAACCACTGGGATCAGATAAGCTAAAGTTGAACTTTGATGGAAGCTCCTTTGGCAACCTGAGGAGGGCTGGAATAGGAAGAATTATTCAGAATCATCAATGAGAAGTAGTGGCGCTATTCTGTGGACCAATTGGGTTTGAAGACTCAATTCAAGCTGAAACTCAGGCTCTCCTACAAGGTTTGAAACTTGCTGAGCATATGGGGGTAAGAGAGCTGGATATTGAAGGGGATTCACTATTAGTTATGAATTGGGCAAAACATTGACTTACCACCTTGGAGGCTTAGGTTCATCTTCAGAAAAATTGGTTCACTAGCAAGAAAATTCAGTTCCAGCTTTGATTGCTTCAAAAGGGAAGCAAATAGCATGGTGGATACTCTAGCAAAGTAGGGAGTTGATAGACCACTTTATTTTGGGCAATTCTGTATTATGTCTATTAGGATTGTTGGGAAATTTTGAAAGATGATTTAATGGATGTATTTGTGGAGTTCTATCAAAAAGGGAAGTTATTGCCTGGAGCAAATGCAACTTTTATTGCTTTATTGCCAAAAAAGAAAGGGTCCAAAACTCCTTAAGGAATACAAACCGATAAATCTTGTGGGTAGCTTGTATAAGATCATTGCTAAAGTCTTGACTGGTGGGTTGAAGATTGTCTTGCCCTTTGTTATCTCTTAGAACCAAGGAGCTTTTGTAGAAGGGAGACAAATCGTGGATCAAATCTTAGTGGCAAATGAATGTGTGGCAACTAAGAAAAAAACAAGGTGGCAAATGTTTGATTTGTTAATTGGACCTAGAAAAAGCTTCTTATGATATGGTGGATTGGTCCTTCCTGTTGAATCTCATGGAAAAGATAGTTTTAGGTGAAAGATGGAGGTTGTGGATTAAAGGATGTATTAGCTCAACACATTTTTCTATCCTAATGAATGGGGTAGAAAAGGGTTTCTTCCTGGCTAAAAGAGGACTCAGACAGGGTGATCCCTTGTCCCCATTCTTATTCACCTTTGTGGCTGAGGTCTTGAGTAGACAAATAATCAAGGCTGACCAAGATAACCGGTTTAAAGGTTGGAGGATTGGTAGATCAGAAGTGGTGGTTTCTCACTAGCAATTTTCTGATGATATAATCATTTTATGTGAAAGTTGTGATGAATCTAGTTTAAAGAATCTGAAAAGTTTGGTGGACAAGTTTCAACAGGCCCCCAAACTGAAAGTGAATTGGGGAAAAAGCTGTGTAGCTGGAAAAAACATTGGGGAGGGGGACATCCAAGCCATGGCAAATTTGCTAGGTTGTGAAGTGAAAAGTTGGCCTCTAGAATACTTAGGTATGCCCTTGGGAGGGAATATATTTCCTTGGGGGGAAGAATCACCTTGATAAAATCTACCCTAGCAAACCTGCCCACTTATTTCCTCTCCACGTTTAAGATCCCAGTGAAAATAGCTAGGAAGTTGGAGAAGATTATGGGGGATTTTTTGTGGGAACCTGGCGATGAAAAGAAGGATCATCTAGTGAAGTGGGAGCAAGTTTGTTACCCTAAGGAGCAGGGTGGCCTAGGTATAGGGAACATATTAAAGAAAAATAAGGCCCTTCTAGGGAAATGGTTGTGGAGATTCCCTTGTGAAGAAGATAGGTTGTGGCATAGGGTCATTAAAAGCATTCATGGTGAAGCAGATAACGGCTGGGATGCAAAACTAGCTTCCAATGCAGCTCCAAATTCCCCCTGGAAGGCAATCTTTGAGGTACTACCAACCTTTCTTCAATTTATCCGGTTTGATGTTGGATGTGGCAATAAAGTTCTATTCTGGGAAGACCTTTGGGTTAGGATTTGCCTCTTATGGTTAAATCCCGGACCTCTACTCCTTATCAAACCTTAAAAACAAACCTGTTGCTAGGATTGATATGCTTTCAGATTTGTGTATCTCTTGGGACTTTGGCTTTAGAAGAGGGTTGAGGGAAAATGAATGTGAGTCCCTAGTGCTTTTGATCTCAACACTTGAGAACGTCTACTTAGACCAATCTATAGCTAATAGTAGAGTATGGTCCCCAACTCCTGATGGTTTATTTTCTTGTGCATCTTTCTTTGGTTTGCTCACTCATTTTGATCCTTTGGGGGTGAACTTCCCAGTGAGAGAAATCTGGTGTAAACCGATCCCTCCAAAAGTACAAGCTTTCTGTTGGAGAGTGTTCCTAAGGAAGGTAAACACTTGTGATGTGCTACAAAAAAAGAAGGCCAAACAAATGCCTCTCTCCTCATGTGTGTGTCCTTTGTATAGAGTGTGGTGAAACCCTACCCGACTTACTTTTATCCTGCTCTTTTTTTTTCTGGTATTTGGAATGTTGTTTGTTCTCTCTTGGATGCATATGGGCTCCCCCACAGGATGTGGTAAGTCTATTCAGCCCCTCCTTGAGACAATAGAAGAAAAGAGGAAAGCGCTTATGGAAGGTAGCAAGAGCTGCTACAGTATGGACAATATGGGAGGAAAGAAACCTAAGACTTTTCTCTAAAAAAATTAAATCAAAGGAGGAAGTTATTGAAGCCATAAAAATCAGAACTACACATTGGGTGATGACCATAGAGCTATTAAAAAATTTCTCCACGAATGAGATTCTAAGAAGTTGGACTGAAGTAGCACAAACAGATGCACCCAAAGTAGTTGTGAGTGGAATGGAAGCCACCTGCATTTATTCATCAAAAAAAATGGAAGCCACCTGCACTGAACAAACTAAAACTAAACTTCGATGGGAGTTCCTTTGGTAACCCAAGAAGGGCAGGCGTAGTGGGTGTGATTAGAAACCATATGGGTGTGGTGGTGGCACTCTTCTCAGGACCAAATAGAAGGAGACTCACTACTGGTCATTTCTTGGGCTAAAAACATCACATTAGTACCTTGGAAGCTCAAATTTATCTTCAGAGAAATTGACATACTTGCAGTGAGGCTCAACTCTCAGTTTGGTTGGGCCAAATGGAATGCAAATGGGGTGGCGGATACCCTAGCAAAATGGGGGCAAATAGATCTACCTTGTACCATAGTTGTCAAGGCGACACCTAGGCGACAAGGCGCCCTTGGAGGCTTGCCTCGCCCAGTTGCCCAGCAGTTTTGTGCCCAATTGCCCAGCAGTTATGTGTTTATATTACTAATTTCTTTTTATTATTTTCTTATTCTGTCAGGGTTTAATCAATACAACATTGCTAACTGCTGTATTGAACCCATGGTTCACAGTATCGATACACCTCTGTGTATTGGCAGAGGTGTATCGGTACTTATAACGATACTTCCCCTATTTTTTTCTATTTCTTTGGTTTTCAATTTCATTTTTAAATATATATTACTTAAAAAATGGGTCCCCCAAAACACCTGTAAACAGTTATCGGGACCCCAAAGATACAATACAATACACCCGATATGGGGCGTATCATATCGAAATTTTGATTCATGATTGAACCCTCAAAAATTTCAAAACCTGAACCTATAAGCAAAGGAAGAACTTAAAATTTTGTCTAATCAACACATTTTCTTCTTCCATGGCTTCTTCTTCTTCTTCCACATTTTCTTTTCTTCTTTCCTATAACAAAAGTAGGGGTTCAGCCCCTATATTTTTTGAATTTTCTTTACTTTGTTATTTTTCTTCTCATAAAATGTTGATTTCCTAGACTTAAACATGAAATGTATACTTTTCTTATGAAAATTATGAATAATTATTAAGGAAAGATGGTTATGGAACCTAGGGATATATGGTTTTACTTAAAAAAAATTCATCGCCGAGTCGTCACCTAGGCGACTAGGCGACCCCCTGTCGCCTAGCCTCGCCTTGGCGCCTTGAAAACTATGCCTTGTACTAGGCAGATAAAAACAATTTTTGCTGATAAAAAAAAAGATGACTTGCCTTGTACTTTCACAGTAACTTTAATTAAATCAAGGAATTTATTAAGTGATAAAAAAAAGTAAAAAACTGATTCCAATTCTGATTTCGTTTCCTTCCTGAACCAAACAGACAGTGGGAATAAACCATTCCAATTCTGATGGGTTTTGATTCCAATTCTGATTTCAGTTCCAATTGCAAATCAAATGGACCCTTAGTTTTAGGTGGTGTTTGGTGCATCTTTTCAGTGTGCCTTTTGGTCTGCAGGAAGCTCAAAAGGCCAAAAAGTGGTCTTTTCCTGTTTGGTATCGTGTAAACCAAAAAACCCAAGCAGAAAGACCGAAAAAGCCAGGAATTGGGAAGCTTCAAATGAAGCTTCTGGCCTTTTTGTGCTGAAAATAGCCTTCTCAGCTGTTTTTAACAGCCCGGTAGACCACAATGCAAACTAAACAGTGTTGGTCTTTAAAGACAAGACCCCAAAAGCTTAATGCATCTTCTTGTCTACTGGTTGTTGAAAGATCTACCTTGAAAGTCTTACCAAACAGCTCCTTAGTTAACAGGGTGTGAAAAGAATTCTTTTAGGCATCTTTGGGATTAAGGCAAGGTGATCCTATTTCACCATTATTTTATTTTATTTTTTGTATTGGTGACTGAAGTTCTAAACAAGCTTTTAAAAAGAGGAGTGGAGGTAGTTTTGTTGGAAGGTTTTAAGATTGGTAGAGGAGGCTTGGTAATTTCCCACTTGCAATATGCTGATGATACCTTATTGTTTTTGGATGCATTAGTGACTTGGTCTTCAAACTTTAGAGCAGTTCTCAAATGTTTTGAGTTGGTTGCTGGACAAACAATAAATTTGAGTAAGAGCGTGATGATAGGCATGGGTGACATTTCTTAGCAAATTTCTGGAGGAATGTGTGGGTGCTTAGGGTTGTTGGTGGGTGAGTTCCCATTCACTTACTTGGGTCTCCCAATTGGTGCAAAGATATCCTCTTGTTCAACTTGGTAGCCAGTTCTAGATAGGACCAATCAGACGACATTAGCTGGTCAGAGAGGGAAGTATTTGTGATTTGGGGGGGGAGGGGGGAGGGATAACTCTTACCAAAAGTGTTCTTTTGAATCTGCCTACTTACTATTTATCTTTGCTGAAAGTTCCATCTTGGGTGATTGAGTTCATTGAAAAAAATGCAGGTGGGTTTTTTTTGTGGAGTTTGAAGGTCATGGAGAAGAGGTTTCACTTAGTTAAATGGGATGCTAAGAGGGAATGGAGGGTGCATTGTTGATTAAAGCATTATTGGGGGCATGGCTTTGGAGGTTCAGGGAGAGGAGAAGGATGCTCTTTGGGGGAAAGGTGAGCTTATGATGTAGTGGGTTTTGGATGGTACTGAAGAAAGGTTAGATCAGCATATGGGGTTTGTGTATGGAAAGGTATCATAAACTTCCAATCAGCATGGTGCAAGGATCAAGTTTTGGGAAGATGGTTGGACAGGGATGGGAAGATTATTTGATTTCTGCTCAAGGCTCTACAATTTAAGTGAAAGGAATATTATGATTGCCTTATGTTTTCAGTTAAATCAGGGATGTTTGGTGCCCATCCTTTAGGAGACTATTGTATGGTTGGGAAATTAAAGAGTGTCTAAGGTTATTGGCTAAGGCGGTGGAAGGTTTGCAGGAATGGTGTCTTCAGTGTAAAATCTTATTACATTTGTTTGGTGAGGAATTGGGTAGAAAGAACCAATGTAAAAGGTATTTGGAGAAATCCGTTGCCACCCAGGGTGTAAGTGTTTGCATTGCTGGTTGTACTTGACAGCATTCTAACTCAAGATTACTTGAGGAGAAGAAGAATTCAAGTTATGGCCCATCCGGTCCAATATTTCTACAACTTTCAAACCTGTAGGTGCTATTAGGCATCACATAGGACTAGGAGAACTGAAGTGTGAATGCCCCCCAAATACAAGAAACATCTAATTTGATATTTCCCACAATACCCCAATGCACATAACCAAATGCTAAATGTGGTGTTACAGTTTCAAATTGTTTTCTTTCCTTTTCTCTGTCTCTTTCTTTAACTCAGCTCAATCTAAGCTTGTTAATGCTGCTCGGGTGTAGCTGTTTCAAGTTAAATCTGCCCAACCAAATATATTTTTTGTATGTTGAAGTCAAATATCCTATGTTAGTCATTATCTTGGGCAAACTTTTATACTCCTGGTGCTTGGGTGTACTGGCATACCCTAAGGGAAATCAACTGCTTAGCTAAAGAGATGGGTGCTAGTGTTCTACTTTTAAATTGGTTAGGAGGATTGCTAATGAGATGGCAGACTCATTAGCTAAGTAGGGGGTTTATAGGCAGCAATTATTTTGGGCTAAGTTGTAATCACATACTATAGTAAAACACATGGTCAAATCTCTTATATGGTGCTTATTTGGACTCAAAACAGGAACCCAACACCATGGTTCCAAGCACCACCTAAGTGATGTACACCTAGGTTAAAACAAGGTGCACCCCACACAATGGGGCTTGCTTATGATTCTACACATTCCTGTTAATACATTTATTCAAGGAATCTAGATTCAGTCATCACATAATTTTTCCTTGCGTTGTTCTCACAACACTTGCAGCTGTTCATTTAGAACATCTCCCCATGAATGAAAAAATATAAGTACGAAGATGTTCCAAATACATGGCTGTAAGAATGGTGTGAGGACTGAATCCAATCTCTTATTCAAGTGGATCCCAGATTATTCCTTAGATGATTTCTTGCTAGAGGAGGGGTTGGGAGATTGAACCTTCATTTAGGGTGCCAGGGCTAGGAGCTAATCATCAGGGTGCCAAGGCTAAGACCATTTGTCACCTTTACTCTTACGAAATGGCAATCAACTTCCATATGCTTAGTTCTCTTGTGAAATACCGGATTGGAAGCAATATGTGCTGTAGCCTGATTGTTATAGAACAACTTGATGGTTTTCCCTATAGGAATGCTTATCTCTTGGAGTAGATGTTTCAACTAGATCAATTCACATGTGGTGTGCCATTGTTCTATACTCAACGTTAGCACTACTCCCAGCAACTGCATTCTGTTTCTTACTTTTTCCAAGTGATGAGGTTGCCACACAAAAATGGTACAATAGCCTGTAGTAGACCTCCTATCCATTGAGGAACCTGCCCATTTTGCATTAGTATATCCTTCTAAGGTTAGTTCTCCTACTTTATTGTATAGTAATCTGTGTCTTGGAGCACCCTTTAGATATCTTAACACTCTTACAACACCTTCACAGTGAATAACTATGGGATTTTGCATGAACTGACTTAGAACTCCTACACTAAATGAGATATCAGGATGGGTGATTGCGAGATAAATTAGTTTACCAATTAATCACTTGTACCTTCTAGGATAACTGAATGGCTCCCCTTTTTTTTGATGAATGAAAATAATTTATTAAATCAGAATATAAGGCAATACAGGAAACCCATGAAGAGGCACGGGCTGTTCCCTCTTCTAACAAAGTATTACATCAATTAAGAACCGGATAAGCAGAAATAAACGGAAATAAAATTACATAGCAGCCCAAAACAAATGATCCCTTGAAATCCCTTGCTTAGCTAGTCCATCCGCTAAGGAATTTGCTGATCTTTCTACCCAAAGAGAGGTAACTGTYATATTTCTTGTGAGCTAATTGACTTTCCTCAATAAATCTCTATATCACCACATAGCTGAAGCTGGCTTTGTCAACCATCCCACAACAATTTTAGAGTCTCCTTCAACTATCAAGTGTTGAACTCCTAACTGTTCAGCAATCTGGATGCCTTGTACAGCCGCTAAGATCTCTGTTCTATTTGAGTCTCCTGTTCCCACAGGGCCTGAAAACAAAGCTAGGATGTTGCTCTCTCTATCTCTCAGCACCCCTCCTATCCCCGAAGGACCTGGGTTTCCTTGGCTACTACCATCAAAATTCAGCTTTGCCCAACCTTCAGGCGGAGGCTTCCACACTGCAGCTGCCTTGTCCCTCCTCGTATGACTAGTGGCTACCGCCTTCCAGTTACTCCAAATGTCATGAAAGGAAAACGTACGAAAGAAGTCAAGAGTTCTTAGCCAATGAATGGCTCCCCTTGACTATCAATCATCTTTACATTAGGATCCATATGGGTCTCAACTGGTTTAGCCCCAAGTAGACCTGTCTCATCCAACAAATCAAGACATTTGCATTGTGACAAGATCTCCTCCCATTTTGAGTGAGCCACTTCAATGCCCAAGAAATACTTTAGGGATCCTAAATCCTTGGTTTGAAAGTGTTGCTACAAAAACATTGATTAAAAAAGTGTTGCTACAAAAACTGTTTTAGATCCTTAATCCTACTGACATTACTAGCAATAATAACTATGTCATCAACATACATTGCCAAAAATGATCTGCCTAGATGTGGTGTCTCTATAGAAAATTGAGTGATCAGCTCCACACTGTTTGGGACCAATTCTTGTACTACACTATTGAACTTGCCAAACCATGCTTGTGGTTATTACTTTAACCCATAAATAGCCTTCCACAACCTACATTCCAACCTCCCTCGAAGGTTGTTCCATGTAGACTTTTTTTTGAGAAAAGGTAAAGTATAATTATATTAAAACAAAAGGCCCTTTGTACAATGAGAAGCTGTACAAAAAGTTAAGAAAGGAATGAAGACCTCCTCCTGAAGGTTACCACTAAGAAGGGCATTCTTGACATCAAGTTGGTGGTACAAGGGCCAATCAAAATGAATAGGTAGAGAAATGACAACTTGTACAAAGGACAATTTATCCATTAATGAGGTCTTAGAGTAATCAACCTCATAAGTTTTTGTACATTCCACGTTCTCAAAACGGATCCTATCAAATATTTCACATTTTCTATGATCATCTCTATTTTAGGTATTCGGGGAATCCTCCTTAATAGACAAAATATTCCTATTGTCAATGCCAATTGAATCAATGCTATTAGCTGTGAATTCGAACTTTTTTTGGTATTTTCTGTTTCTTCGGATGGTATGATGGGTCAATCATTTGCTTCATTGGTTCCAATGGTGGTAGGCTGGTAGCTGCGGAATTTGCTATACCATTTGATTACTAGTCATGCTTTAAGATGCTCAATGCTACCATGTTGTCTATGCTTGATGCTATACACCCACCAACATCCAACTGCTTGCTTCCTAGGAGGTAAGGAGGTAAGGTCCCATGTATGGTTGGACTGGAGAGCTTGGAATTCTTCGTCCATTGTCTTCCTCTAGTCAAATGAGGCAAAGGCTTCTTGAAAAGTCCTAGGAATGGAAATAGAAGATAGAAGAGACAAATTTTTGTTGGGAAGGAGGTAAATGGACAAGAGCACAATTATAAGAAATGGGGTGATCCGTACAAGTATGCTTTCCCTTACGTAGTGCAATGGGAAGATATTGAGGAGGATCGATCGTTGATTTAGATGTTGGTGGAAGGGTAGAAGATAGAGTTGGAGTTGATGTTGAAACATAAGGAAAGGGTTCCTGTCCAATGAAATAAGGAAGACTCTCAAAGAATGTGACATCAAGAGCATCTCGTGCCTCCTCTTAGGGTAATTGTATACTTTTTGGGAACAACAAAAGACTTATTGAGGATAGGTTCATATCATTTATACCCTTTTTAAGTGCATGAGTAGACAAGAAAGACACATCATATTGCTCAGGAATCAACTTTATCATGTCCAGGGCTTAGCTGATGGACAAAACAAACACATCTGAAGACATAAGGAGGAAGAGGGAAGAGTGATCCTAAAGGAAACATGGTAGAAAACGAAGGATCACCAACAATGATAGATCATAGATGGTGGCATGCGATTTATTAAAAAGCATGAAGTGAGAATCGCATCGCTCCAGTAGAGTGTGCGAACATGAAGACTGATTTATGATGCCATGGGTGTCAAAGTAAGTTTGAAAGGAACTATGCAAATATTCCTTTGCATAATCAGAATGAAAGACTTCAATACATATACCAAACTGATTTTGAACTTTAGCATGGAAAGAGAGAAAAATAGAAAAGTATTTTGAGTGTTTTTTCATTAAATATATCCATGTAATTCGTGAATGGTCATCAATTAAAGTTACAAAATATTGAAATCCATTATAAGATGAAACACAACTTGGACCCCAAACATTTAAGTGAACAAGTTCGAAAGGACTCATGGCCTTGTTATCTTCTTTAAGAACAAAAGTGATTCTAAAATGCTTACTGGAATGACGTGATTCACAATTGAACTATGACATCAACTCTAAACTAAGAACTAAGTTCTTAAAAAAATGAAGTGAAGGGTGACCCAAATGACAATGCCACTGGTGAGGAGTAAAAGATGAGTGAAAAGCTCTTGGTGGACCATCGCAATCCAAGTGGTATAGTCCTCCAACTTCATGATTTCCACCAATCATCTTCCCCGTCGTAAGATCTTGAAGAACACAATAGAAAGAGAAAAAAGTGACTAAGCAATTTAGTGAGTTTACTTACAGACAAGAGACTAAAGGGAAACTTGGGAACATAAAAACCAGAGTTGAGACTAATATTAGAATCAAGGGAAACATTACTAGTACTAGTAATAGCAGATGAGGTTCCATTTGCTAAAGTAAATAGGCTTTGTAGTGGAGGGTGGAGACAAAAAGCACAAATAGGTCTGAAGACCAGTTATATGATCTAAAGGTCCAGAATCAATTACCCATGGTGAATATTTAGAACTGGAAACTAAACAAGCTGTACTTTACCGAGCAAGGGTAACAATGATCTTGGAAGATGAAGAAAAAATCTGGAGTCATTAATATCAATGTAGAATCATTAATACCAATTCCCATAGCAGGCATCTCATTGGTAGAATTATTAATACCAATGTCAACTTCAACTACGACATGATTAGCCTAGGAAGACGATAGACCGTGCAAGTCATAACAAAAGGCAATTCTGTGACCCTTATAGCCAATTAGACACAATGAGAACACTCTTTGACAGTTCCACAACTACCACTATTTCTGCCCCCACCTCTTCCTTCCCCACTACCATCACAACCACCCCTAATATCTACACTTCTTCCCCTAACACGTTGACCACCACTATCACCCTTGGTCACTACTAAAGTAGACCTCTCAAAACAACAGAACTATCAATCTGGGGTTGGGATGCCTTCTGGATACAAGAAAACACTTTAAAAAGGGAAGGAAGATAACTACCTTCCCAAAATCTGGGCTCTCACAGGCTTAAACTCAAACCTCAACCTTAACAGGAATCTAGCAACATCCAAATGTTCTCTCTATGTTTATTGTATCTTCAAATCAGTAGAGAGAGGTCGGTAGACATTCAAGTCACTCATTAGACTTTTCAAGGTAGCATAATATTCTTATGCTCTCACCTTGTTGAAGAGAAAAATAGTCCTGATATAGTTGGTAGATCCTTGTCACATTATCTTGCCTTGAACACAACTGCCTGGCATGCTCCCAAATTTCCTTAGCATTGTCTAAAAACACGAGACTTGTTTTCCATACTGTTCCATAACGAGGTCATAATCTGTGCATTTTCTTGTACCCTTCAGGTTCACATTTAGGTTGGTCTTCCTTAATATATTTTAATTTGTCTCTTTCAATTAAGGAGAATTCCATAGATCTAGTCCATGGCACATAATTTGTAGCATTGAGCGTAGCAGTAGTTAACTGAGTGTTCATATGGTCTGATTGTAGTATTGTACTACTAGAGCAGGTTTGGGCCGCTTGGCACTACTATTGGAAGCATCCGTAGGTAAAATAAGGTACCAACCAGCAAGGGAAACTGCTACGAACACCAAACACAAGATAACCAACTCTCTAAAGAAACTTTAAGCCCAAAAAAGATGAATAGATCAACTTGCTACAATAACTTCCAGCGCTAAAAATTGAATATCGGGTCACACAATCTCTTGTAGAGTCCCAAATATCACATACACCATAAGAGGGATATTCCCACACCACAACACACAAAATCATGGACCACAACTTGTTATAGAGATGCCACACCAAAATACACATTCCTGTTTTCATGGCTAGGGCTTCAGCAAGGGGTGGCCAGTCCTTTTAAGTTCCTTTTTCTGTTTGTAGTGAACAAATGGAGTGAACTACTCCTAGGGTGCAAAACTGGGGTGTGAACAGTGACAGTCGTCAAGTTCACAGATCTGATGCCATCTAGAAACTCGAGAATAAAGTGTAAAAAGAGAAGAAAAATGCTGGGAAAAAGATTTGGTAACACTAGAGAAAGAGGAGAGAAGAATAGAGAAGAGGAAAAGTGAGAAAAGAATAAACAAAGGAAGAAGATTCGAACCAGTCTTCTTTGTTGACCTGAACTTTTAAGTCTCGTGTAATCGATGCACAAATTACATAAATACCCCTGTCCAGTGATTCTTAATAGGAGTCCTACAAAACCTTATTCAAAAGACAAAATGCCCCTTATTGGCACACATTTCAACACTTTCACAATGAATACGTTTATTTACTGTTAATGATATAGTATTAGTATAAATAGGCGATACTTTTACTGGAATACCAAATGGTGGTTCTCCTTCCAAAGGCTCCAACTGGGTGCAAAATGTACCATTGTTGACAATATTCTGCATTTGGCACTAAGGTTCTACAGTTTGCAACTACTAACTCCATCCAGGAACCTGTAGAAAGCACATCACATAGGTGAAGAAACTTGCCCAACAACCTCCATGAAATTCTGCAATGGTTAATTACATGGTTTGCGTTCTTTTGTTTCAGTTGAAAAAAATACATATCTTAATTAGCTTTCCACAGTTTAATCAAATGCACCAATCTGAGGATTTTAGTCAATACTGAACTTTGAAGGAAAAGATTGACATAGAGAAAGATGCCCTTATGGTCCTATAAAGGTGAATAAAGATTGAGCAGAGAAATCTTCATTGTTCTTCCGTTTTGGATCTCTTTACCTTTAATCCTATTACCTGCTCAATTATTGTTTTCCTAGTTCAATTATTCATTAACCATTAAAAGTGCATTACAGTTTCACTCAATGTAACAATTGCAATGACTGGATGCTGGTTAAGGACAAATTAATTTTCTGTATTCATAAAAAACAAATTAATTTTCTGTATAAGAGTTTCTGGTTCTAGATTCAGATTGTTTTAACAGTTTCCGTTTACTTATTTGTTCTGTGCATCTACATTCCCCTCCATATATTTTTGCCACTTTAAACTGGTATTTCGCACCAACAGAAATGATTTCCTAATTTGTGGATGATGCATGAAGATTTTCAGCACTAATAATGCTTCCGAAGTTTATCCTGATTTGATATTTGTCCATTGTTTAGATCCTTTTCATGAGGTGAAGAGCAGGCGAGAAAAGAAAAAAGAGGTGCGTCCTTGTTGAAAATGTCTGGGTCATTTGTATGATATAATACCTGAAATTTAGACGATTACGTATCTTAACTGTTGCTGCTCACTACTTTCTCTTTAGAATGTGATTGCTTGTTTTTAAAATCTTTTGCTATGTTACAAATCTGACTTCTTATCATCATCATCATTGGCATTTTCCTACTGAAAATTACTCAATGGTTTTAGAAACTGAAGATATAATCAAGCATGTTCTCTTTTTTTTTGAGTTGCACTATTTTTCTTATTGAGACATGAACAGAGACTTTCAGTTACTGTAAACTCAATGAAAGTTAGGTGGCTTTCAAAAAGTACTTATTTATTTTTCCTTCTCTATTCAGAGCAAGGAGACAACTGAATCCAGATCTCGAGGTCTTGGTAGTACTTCAAATCGTGGAGGTAAGGGAGGTACTGACCGTAATGTTGGACGTGGTGGCCCAACTCAGTTCAGCTCTGCTGGTATGTGCATGTAAAATCATCGGACAGGCATCCAGTAGTGAAATTAATGAACACTTTTGGTAATAGATATTCTTACTTACCAGTCCTTGGCTTAATCCTTCTGTCAGAGCCTGGAAGTTTGCGCGGTAAACCTGCATACAAGAAAGAAAATGAGGCTAATGCTTTTCCAAGTTCGTCTTCTGCCTCTGGTATGGCTGGAAATTCTACTAGTAGGCGGCCTACATCTCTCAGGTTTGCCGATCAAAGCTTCTAGTAATATGGCTTCCATGTGGTGTTGAAAAATTTTATGAGATAGAATGCCATTTTGGTGTTGAAAAATCTTATGCATTAGGAACTATTTGATTAATTGTCATGAAGTGACTCGGTACCTTTGGCCTTGTTATCTAACAAACATTAGGGTACTTGTGTTACTTTTTTTTGGTGACGTATCATGTAATATATATTATACTAGAAGAGACCAATGCGATGCATGGTCTGGTGTTAAAAAATGCCCATGTTTTATAGGGGAATGATTAGATTCAGTTTCCTAATAAAATGGAAACTGAATTGGTTGTGGATGAACTTAAATAGCCCCAGGCTTGATTTTTTTTTTTCAAATTCAAAAACCATATAATTCTAAGGGGGGTTGGGAAGCAATATGAGGAGGAGGGAGAATAAGCTGATCTGGACACCTATGTTTTAAGTATATAGAATAGATGATCCACCGTTTCCCTATGGGCTTGATAAAGGGAGCAGTCCAAGTTTGCTAGATTAACTCCTTTTCTGACCAGCAGATCCTTGGTTAAGCATTTTTCCCAGGCCACCACCCAAGCAAAAAATTTCACCTTTGAGGGAGCAGCATTTCCCAGATTTCTTTGAAAGGAAATGTGCAAACCTGCTCATTCACCAAACTATAATAAAACGAACTGACTGAGAACTCCCCCTGATTTGCTCCACCTCCACTGCCTTTAGTCTTCAGTCTTGATCAAGTGCCTTTACTTGATGATTGCTCAAAAGAGATAGCAGTTATGCAACTGAATGAACCTCCCAATCAAACTGATTTCTTCCAAAATCCAGATTCCAAGCACCCAAAGAATCATCTGCCTGATAGCATTCGGCCACTCTAATCTCTTTGTTCCCAGCCTAGACAAACAAATCAGGGAATTTGTCTTTCAACGCCAACTCATCACACCACGGTTCAAGCCAAAATCTTATTGTAGCTCCATTACCTAAGAGAAGCTTTGTCCCTTTTGAGAAGACAGGAAATGCTTTACAAATTCCCCTCCACACACCACAGCCAAAGGACAAGCATTGCATCCCAGCCATTACTCAAGCCATATTTCTCTGCTATCACGTCCCTCCACAACTCATTAGGATTTGAGCTAAATTTCCAGAGCCATTTTCCTAGAAGAACCAATTAAACCTTTTAACCCCCAGTTGTTTCTTATTAGCCTGAAGTTCAAATTTTGAACCGTTGTTTCTGCAAAAGAGCTCCTTCTAAACATCTCTTACCAGTATTCAAAATTTTCTTCGCCTCTTCCTTTGATGAGAAACGGAAGAGCCACTGCGAATTGTTCCACCTTCTTACCTCTACCCCTACTGATGTATTCCATACCCTGTTTGCCCAGCTTTGAACCCGTGAAGGCTCGAGGTCCTGTCTATCAAACCAGCCAACCAGACAAGCTTGAAGAAAATCACTTCTTTCCCCTTCCCCTTTCTCTTCAACTTCCAGAAAGAAATGATTGAGATTAGCCTTCAAAGTACAGCTTCCTCCATTCGGCCATTCCTTCCAAACTGCCTTTCCGGCTTCCTCCCAATCCCTTGACTGCCTTCCTGTCTTCTTCCTAGCCACCGTTGTTCTGAATGGTTCCACGATTTCCTATGATCCTGATCCTCCCCCCAGAACTGTTTCTCTGGCAGACTCTTCCTCCTGTCTTGCTAACACGATCTCTCATCTTCTCCTTACAAACTTGCTGGCTGGTCACTGTCTGGTCATCTCTCAACCCTTCAGTCATCTCTAAACCAATGGTAAGGTTTTGTTTTTAAGTATATAGAGTAGATTGGGAAGAGATCACCAGCGCAAAGGCACAAGGACCAACATCCCCTGGATCAACAGCTGATCAAAAGGAAAAAAAAACATCAATTAGAACAACTTTTTAACCTAACTACAAAGCAAGAAATGGACCTTCTATTGCGATCCTGGAAAAGCTAAGAAATGGACAACCACTGGCAGAAACTCCAAATCACCAAACTGGCAGAAACTCTAAATCACCAATACCCACACCACACTATCACAGAAAAAGAATTGTCTAACAATTGCTGCTTTTCTCCTCTTTAAGTGGAGGTAACACCTCGTGCCTCCTCTTAGGGTGCTTCATGCTTGTACTCTTTCTATCTCTATTTAATAAAATACCATTCATTCATCAAAAAAAAAAAAAAAACAATTCCTGCTTTTCTCCTCCCTTTCTTGCTGTCTCAATTGATGACTGCATATGGTCCAAAATCTGCCTTCCACAGCCAGAGTTGTGTTTGACCCACACTACCAAATCAGGAAGTAGGGCTTACAATTTTTGATTCTCAGTTCTTGCACAACAATGGGTAGGCTTTACAATACCGGGTAGTTGGAGATGTATTGGTGTCAGCTAATGTTGCTTTAAAATACCAAAACTCTTGCACAATAAAGTGTCTGGTGGCCATTTTTTGATTTGATTGCAAAGCAAGAAAGATGTTCTTCAGAAGCAAGTAATTTTCTTTGGACTTGGCACCTCAGCAGCTACTTGTCACCTGCTTAGAGTTTACTTCGTGAGCAAGAATGATAAAGATTTCAAATCAAACCATGAACGCATATGTTTGCACATTTATGTTTTTGTTAACCACTCAGTTACTTCAATACTTGGAAGTGCTAGGATATGGTACTTGTTGACTTGTAACTATTACCTATCTTGCAGTGGCATGCATTATAGGATTTGATTTAGTATTTTCTTTCTGAATAGAACAAAATGGCAGAACAGGATTCATGTAGTTGGGACGAGGGTTAGATGATGGTAATGATGATGATTTAGTATTGTTTGATGCTGTAGTTGGTCAAACATCAGTTTGCTCAGTACTTACATGCCTTCTTGATATCTGTTGCCAACAGTTCAGTCAGTGCTGAAAGCAAGATACAGTCAACAAGCACATGCGATGGTATTTCTTCAGCTCTGCAACCTTCTCCAGGACATCAGCCTGCCTGGTTAGGGGTCCCAGGCCAAGTTTCATTGGCTGACATTGTGAGGATGGGTAGACCGCAGAACAAAGTTTCAACCAGTACCCCGGTTGTGTCAAAAGAGGTTTCTTATGCGCAACATAATGCAGTTTTACCAAACATATCTCACCATACCATGAAACATCCACCAATTTCTGGTCCTTTGTCATCAGAATTTAATGATTTGCATTCATCTCAAGAGCTAGGTGTTGCTACAAGCCAGCAGGCTTCTGACAATGAATGGTTCTTGGTTGACAAGCCATCATCTCCTAGTGGATCCTATGTTTTAGAACCAACTGCTGACTCTGGGCCATATGCTGATCAGTCTGACCTGCATGATGATAGAGCTAGTTTACATCCGAGTGCAAAACCAGACGAAGCCCAAATATCAGGACGAGATGCTACTGTTGAAAATCTTAGCAATGAAGGTATTGAATCTACTTCTGCATCTAGTATGCGTTTGCAGGAGGACAACTCTGGTGGTGCATCCTATTTCCAGAGCATGGATTCCTATCAGCCTCATAGTCATGCTTTTGAACATCAGGAAGGTAATATATAGTAAATTGGCCATTGGAAAAATGTTCATTGTTCAAAATTAAATCGTCTCCCTGCAATTTGTTATTGTTGTTTGTTGGTTATTTGCTGACACAACCTTTAGGAGTAGGGGAGAAATGGTAAGAGTCATTGAGAACATTAAAGGGTCAATTTGAGACTGACAATTACTTTTTAAACTTAATGGATGCAAAATCTCAGTTAGAGTGTTATAGATAGACAGGTTTTTATACTGTGAGATCTTCCCTGCAACTCCATAATATTTTTCACCTGCATTATAATACAAATGGGCAAAGAAAGGATATAGAGCAGTAAAGAGTGTTGATGGTTATTTTATCATGTAATTGATATTTGGCTGGCCTGAAGGCATCTTTTAGACTTCTGTCACTAGGACTTAATATTTTTTTTTGAGCACAAGTTTCTATCATTATACACCTAGAATAAAATTTTTTTGTATGCACATGTTCTTATCCGATTCATTGCAAGCTATGATCTCTGAATACAGAATGCCACATATCAACCAGGAGTCAGACATTGCAAGTACCCAAATTCTAGAAATGTGGGCATGTCTATAGATATGCATATTTGTAGACATATATGTAAGTGGTCTTGTATATATGTAATGCTTGTGCACTTAATAATTTACCAAATGTAAGAAAAGAACAAATGCAGTGGGTCACAACAAAAGCTGTCTATGACAATGACATGCCTTTATGTACAATTTAGAAATTAGAAATATAAATGAAAGTGTGGAAATGTCAGCATGTGTCAGATTTTATGCTCAACACATCTTGGCATGAGTGTCATGCCAGCTGGTGCCTGTCCCAAAAAATCTTGGAAGTGTTCCATAAATCATGGTTTCTGAGTAAGTTCCTCAGATTAGGAGTTAATCTGCAGCTTGACCATGGTTTAAGTATTTTTGATGTGGCACTGATTTACAAACATTATTTATGCTTTCTCATAGGATTCTTGATTTAATGATGGAAATAAAAGCTGAAAATAATGGCTATTTATAGAAGTTTCACATCTACCATTCATTTAAACTAATTATACCAGCAGTGTAGATATAACAATTAAATGGCCACCGAAAATGTTTCTCTTTGCAAGGAACATGATGAAATATAATGGAGTATATAAACAGGCACAGTGTGGGGCAGTGTTTTGAATGCTTTTATTTGGAGGATTGATAGAGTAGAGTGATGTTCTATAGAAAGAACATCAATCCTGTTCAAAAACTGATAATTATATCTTTTTTGCCATGTCACAAGATCTGTTTTGTTCTAGAGTCTTGATTTGTTTTTCAGTTGCAAGGATAAACATTACTGATATCATGGTTTTCTGCTTACGTCTACAATGTTCCACCATTTGTCCTTTTAATTTGTTCTAGTTATGCAGCCTTGGACCTTCTTTTCCAGGATAGCTTGTATCTTGCCTGTTTATCAGTTTATTTTTGTACCCGATTGTTTGAATTATCTTTTGGAGGGTTTTGGATCATGTTTATTCATTTGTTTGATGGATTTGACAAAATGTGCTTGGAGAGATATTGGAAACTATGGACAATGGGTCGTATCCGATCGTGTCACTATTCTCAGTTTTAGCCATTTAGCCAATGGAAAAGTAAATGATTTTTTCCTTTCCAAAAGAGGAATTAAACAAGGTGAGCCCTTATCCCCCTTTCTTTCCACTCTTAAAGCATATTTGCTTAGTTGCCTCATTTCTAGGGCCAACAATTATGGATTTTTTAGGTCTTCAGGACTTGTGGAAGACATGTAGGTGAAGGGATGAGAGATCCATCATATGGATGGCCGAACCTTACAGGTAGGTTGGGCGAAATTTCAAAAATTTCTCTCTCTCTCTCCCATGTGGGAATCATTCCCTATTTTAGAAAACTACATTTTCAAGGATCAATCTTGAACCTAAACCAGACCAGATTTGAAACCAAAAGGTAGAAGAGGGATATATCTGATACGAAGTAGTAGTAACCCCCAACAAATGTGTTCACGCCCAAGGAGAATACCAAAAATTGCTCCCACTGAAGATGACACATCGTAGGGTGGAGCAGAATCAACAGGATGGTTCTTCAGCTAGAACTCGATGGAGGGCATGTGAGCACGATTTTTGATTATCTTTTCTCCCAAAAGATAATATCAAGAACTCTTCTTGATCGCTCCTACAGGTGGAGATCGAACTGGTAATGGCGGCAATAGCAAGAGAAGGCAAGAGCAAAAGATGGCGTCAGTCCAACTGTATGTTGTCTTCTCTCTTGAATCAGTAAAACTGAAGGATGATCTGGAGGTTCGCACTGCTTCTCTATTTATAGCCTTAAAGAGAGCATCTCCTAATCCCATTAGGAGTTTCCTAATCCAAATCTTGTATTTGGATCTGGACTCTCTTTAAGAGATAAGGATAATCCCTTATCTTATCTGCAGATAAAGATCAGCCCTGCTAATCTAATTAGGAGTTTCCTGATTCAAATAAATATTTGGATCTGGACTCTCTGAGTGGATAGGGATAATCCCTTATCATATCTGTTGATCTAAATCCTAGAACCGCCCCTCTTTAATTAATCTAATTAAGCCAGTTCGAATTGGGCTTTAGGCCCATTAAGTCCATGTGCTCACTTATTCTCCAAACTTCTGCCCAGTTGGATATCCTTGTATGGCATGGGACACAAACATTGATCTACACATCAGCCACATGGGTTCAACCTAGCCTCTGTTACAAGGCCTGGCCGAATTCACTATAGGAGACAATGAACCCCTTAGTTCATCACCATGGGCTCTTAATGGGCCCAACATTTACACTAAATGGTCCTTGGGTCAAGCCACCTTATAAAAACCCAAGGACTGTGGGTAGATGCAAGATTAGCCCATTAGGTATTACCCTCAATGGTCTTACACTTAACCTCTCAGCCCATAATGATCAAACACTGCCCGACAAGAGAGGACCTCTCCCTTGGCTGCAAGGTACAGTGTTGCACTCTCTACTCACATGGATCCCGAAAATTAAAACCTTTTGCAAACATTTTGAAACCATAATATATATATATATAAATATATTTTGCAAAAACAAATTTCAACAGTTGAAATCGACTGCCGATAGTTTTGGTTTCCATCAGAGAGAGTGCATCCCCGATCATTCACTTTGTCCGGCAAAGGGGCTATCCTGTCATTATGATCACCCACTCAGATGAATTCTCGGACTGTCCCAACATACCCAAGTTTTGACCCCCTCTAAGGATCTCACTGATTGGCATATCAAAGACAGCTCAGTCCGACACCTAGTGCAGTATCATAATCGAGTCTAGGGGTCAGGTGTAACATTCTAGTTTTGCCCATCTATCTCCTAGGTCCAGGGCAATATTGGAATTCTGGTCCGGTTCAGGGTTTCAAGAAAACCCACACTGCATGTACGTCAGGTCTCACCCTACCAGTTGAGACAAGCCACCCCAACCAATTTTGTGGCACATCAGTGTCAGCCTTGGCAGGACAAATCTCCTCAGATCTATCCAACGGCTGTGAAGATTCTAAACTAACACGAGTTTCATATGTGTCCAGTTTAAGGGTATTACATAGAAACACACCATAATAACACGAGTCAAATATGTACTTTATTCATTTACATTAAATGTCATAATGTATATCATTCTGATTGGAGCTAAGGGCATACACTGTCTAACAGTAGGAACAAAGTGATAGTATCCCATTTACAATTTCTGATTTCGTTTTGTGGGGATAGAAGAGATCAAGGAGTAGGAAACCCTCAATCTCCTAATTGGGTGTTTTGAAAGGATTTCTAACTAAAAAATCAACTTTGGATAAACTGCATTTGATGGTATTCTCTTGGAGGATAATTTTGGAGGGGAGATGTGCTGAGACTTTGGGCTGTTTTTTTTGTTTCTGTTGCCAACAAGATACTGATACCTTAGTCTTCCATTAGGAGAAAACCCACGAGTTGGCAATTTTTGGAACCCTATGGTAGATACATCAAAATCACCATCCCAACTATTTGCAGCTTTATCCCCACTATATGGTATTGGCTACGCGAATCCTATTTTTCCATTTTGTTCTGTTTAGTGTCATATCCATTGTTTAATTATGAGCTCTTAAATCATTTCTTACCACTCCCATGTCCTTTTTGGTCCAGCCCTAGCCTTTCTAGTCCCTTCATCATGTAATAGATTGCTTCTTCTTATGGTTGCTGTAGGTGGTCTTTCTATGCATATGATTTCATGACCTAACCATCTTAGTCTACTTTCTTTTGTTTTAATACCTATTGAAGATATTTCTAAGTTGCTTCAAATGACTTCATTTCTGATCCTATCCTTTCTAGTTTTTCAATTCATCCATCTCAGCATATCTATTATGCCAAAACTCTTTTTTTGGACATGCTGTATTTTGACTGTCCAACACTCTGCTTCCATACAGCATTGCTGGATTTACAATTGTTTTACAGAAATTTCCTTTTAATCTAAGTGGTATTTGCCTATCATATAAGACTCCGGATGCGCCCCTCCATTGCCCATCCCACTTTAATTCTATGGTTGTCATCCTCTTTAGTTTCTCCCTTGTTTTGAATTATCGAATGTAGGTACTGGAAAATGTTGTATTGAGTTATCTCTTGGTTTCTTATCCTAAGTGAGCCCTGATTTGCACTCCTATTATTATTATTATTATTATTAAGTTTACATAGCATATATTCTGTTTAAGTCCTTATTTTAAAACCTCTGGTTTCTAAGGTATTTGTATTTGCACGTAAACCTAATTTTGCATTAATCCTTCATTAGGTTCATCAATTGAGATAATGCTATTAGCAAACAACTAGCAACTTAGGAAATGAATTATCTCTCTCTAAGGGGTAGAAAATGAATTATCTCTCTACTGTGGTTATCTCCTTGTATACTACCTGTTTGTCTTTAGGATCCCTTCCTTAGTAACCAAAGGTTGCAGAGGATTATGAACGATTTCTTATGGGAACCAGTGGATTCCAAGAAGATATACCTCATCGATTGGGAGTTGGATTATATGAGCAAAGAAGGAGGTTTGGGATTGGATGGATTGGTGTAAAGCAGTGTTGCATAGACATGGACACAGGAGTTGGAATCAGACACGTCCAAGAGTTTGATTTGACAAGATGAGAAAGTGTGGACTCATAGACACGTCTACAAAAAGTTATGCTATTAAAATAGTTCTTATTTTTGAATTCCAATGTTATATACCTGGAAACAATGTTGTCTTTGTTACTGAATAACATTTGTTATGAAATATGGCATTCATCTTGTACATAAGCTGTTATTATATGTTGAACAAGCTATGCAGTAGAAAGCAAAAGTTGGACTTTGATGAATGTCCAACATGGAGATGTCGTTTATTTATTTGAGTTTATGCAACACTGGAACAAAAATTCAGCTAGGGATGTCAATTGGTCAGGTTCGCATGCAGGGCTACAAGTGTATCAAATAGAATTTGGATTGGTGTATATCCAATTTGAATTGATGACAGATCTTTTAGGATGAGATTTGATTTCAAATGGTTAATAATATTCTCGGATATCCAATTCGAATCTGATTTGAATCTGTGAATAGAATGTTTTCTGGTTTTGAACAACTGAACCAAAATGGTCATCTGATCTTGTACCATCATTGAAAAATGAAGAAATAAAAAGATGGAAATGGTATATCTGAAGTCTGAACAGAGGTTCAAAATATCAATACAATATGCCCCGTATTGGGCATATTTTATCGTATCTTTTGCTGGTCAATATGCTAGATAAAGAGGCAAAGGAGGTCTTGAGTTTTTAGTTGATAATAAGTGATGTGATGGGTCCCCCTATCAACTCATCAGAAAAAATATGAAAGTATATACTTTTGGTTCATTGAAACTCTTGATATGCAAAATTGTGCATATTGAGAGTATCGATACTTTGAACCATGGCCTGAACACTGTGACCCAGATTTCAGATATGTGGCTTGAGAAGAATTGGAAAACCTGATCTCAGATCTATGGTTTGAGAAACAAGAAAGCCCTATTCTCATGATATTCCAACCACCTCAAATCGTTACCTTCCTATTTTTTTTGATCAATAACAGCACTTTTATTAAAAGAGATATGTAAGATACAACCAGAAAGAAGGGATAAAATGTCTTAACATTCCCTTTCAAACCCAAAAAAAAAATATTACAGAATAGCCCAAAACAAATGAGATCTTCCCACCCCCTATTTAGCTAAGGAGTCAGCCGACTGCCTAAATGGTTACCTTCCTTCACTTGGTGACAATGATCTAGATGGTTGTTCTGGAAAAGTGGTAGATGATGGAACTTGATAGTGGTGTCATGGTGGATGATGGAAGATGGAACACAAAATTGAACTGAAGCTTTGTTGGAGAGAGAGTTTAGGGAAGGTATCCGAAGTGGTAGAAGAGGGCTGACCTGTTACCTCAATAGTGATGGGAGGAGCAAGAGGCACATCTGAAGGCGTTGAAACAACTTGCATGTCTCTGAGTCTGTCTCTGGTACCACCTTTGGATAATAGGATGGGAAGGAAAAGTAGGGGGATGAGTAGGAGGGGGAGCAGGGGTAGATGACTCGACTGGAGGAGGCTCTATAGAAGATGGTGACAATGCAAACAGCTCGTCTAAATGCTCCCCTTCAAGAGAAGTACCAAAGAAAGGAACAAGCTCTGCTTCACCTCACTTCCAGATTGCTCCATCAATCAAACGAAAATAAAAAAACAATGTTTTTAACCTTTATAGACCTAACTAAGGTTAGTCAAGCACTCAAAAGTCCCAAAAACTAGGGTTTCACCGTACTTGGCCTCTGGGGCGAAAGAGAGAAGAGGTAGCCGCACAAACCAGAGCTATCCAAACCACTTCGAACTACAGCCGCCCACTTTTGGAGATAAAATGGAACCCTCCAAGCCTTGAGTGCCACACCCAAACAGTCTTCAATCCATAACTGGAAATTCTCTAGTCGGCTAGGGTTTTGGGAAAAATATCTGCATTCCCACTTTCTTTGCAATCTTCAGCCAGATTCTGACTATCCAAACCCTCTACCAACTAGGCTAACAAGATCTCTGAATAATCAGCAATTTATCTCTCCATACACCTTTCGATTAGAAAAAAGAGTGTATGGGAAAAAAGAAAAAAAGGGAAAAAATGGAAGGGAAACCTGCTCTGATACCAATATGTGATTCAAACCAATAAAATTAGTAGAATATTTTAGAATAAAGCAAAAGAAATTAGGGAAGAAGAAGAAGACAGCAAGAAGAAGAAGGAAGATTGGAGAAGAAAGGAGAAAGAAAGGATGAGTTCGATAATCTCCTCTTTCTCCCACTTATCCTTTTTAATAAACTTGCTTAAGTTACATAATTTACAAGATTGCCCTTAAGTAGGCATCTACATCAGCACTATACTTAGAAAACATAAACAAGAGCTAAAGGCCCATAAAGAAAAGGCCCAATAAGAAAACATAACAGGAAAGAACTGGTTAGAAAGACACGAATGGGCCCTACCCCATTCGGCCTAGTCTCTCTACAATCACTAAGAAAACAGCTTTAAATGTCTATTGCAGATGATAGAAGTGCAACAGGAAGGCTTTTTTCACCCTTCTGGCAAGTGAGTCATAAGTGCATGTTGAGCTGCTAGTGAAGAACAATGCAAATAGTTCAGGGAAGCTGATTGTCATCCTGAGTTTATTTAGTGCCTGGTTCAGATAGCTGGTAGCAGTGTTGCATGAACAACATGTCCATGTTGGGCACTCATTGGAGTCTGACACGCCACATATTCTTGAAGGCACTTCTAAATAACACTCCCTTATTATCTCCTTGCTTGTTTGACATAAATGAACAGCTAATGTACAAGTGCAATATCATGTTTTGTATCAAATGTTACTTGCTAGCAATGATAAAAAATGTTACTTAGTTACAAAGGCAACATTCCAAACCCCTTTTTTGCAGATATATAATGTCAGAATTGAAAAAAAAGGAACCATCTTAATAGTATATACTTTTTCATATATGTATCTAAGAACCCATGCTCTCGAGTCTTGTGGAATCAGACTCTTGGATAAATGTCAGATTGACTCTCGTGTTTATGTCCATGCGACATGGCTGGTAGCATAAGTCACTTTTTCTTCTTCCTTTGCAAGGGAACAGGACTATCTTTAATAGAAGCAGATCATTAACAGAGGAAAGTCAGGTTGGTGAGACAGGAAATGTTTTAGAGGGAGCTATTGAGTTATAGGTGCCTGATGATTCTGATGTGGAGCCCAGCTTGACAAAGTCCATCATGCGGTAGATATATCTTTTCCCTTGGAAGTTGTGGTTGAGCAAGAGGCTTGAGTGGTGAAATCTCTCGGGATTTTTTTTTTTTTTTTCTAGGAGGTGAGGCTCTCTCAGAGAGCATGTTTGTTAAGTTGGAAGAGGAAAAGAAAGGGAAGGATGACGTTAGTGTAGCCATGTAGGTGCAATTAGTGAGGCCAGGAGAGGGGTTGAGCCTGGAAAGCAAGTTGGAAAACCTGAATGGGTTGGTTTAGGGGTCAGTGGGAAAACGGTAGAAAGAAAAGTGTCGATTCTTTAATTAAAAGGGTTGTTCCTTGGATCAGTTTAGTTTGGAGGAGGTGAAGGTGTTAGGACAGGAAGGGGTGTAAGGGGAAGGAATTGGGTGATGTAGGGACCAGGGGTATATCTCAAGTCTTTGGAGATGGAGATTGGATAGGGTTGAGTTTTGTGGCTGTTCACTCTTTTGTTTTCACGGTGTAAGAGACATGCTATACTCTATAAACTGGAGAGGGCTCTTTGTGCATATGAGTGGGGCTTCTTTTTGCTTCATCCCTTTTCCCTCTCTGTGCTCTTGTATGTTGGGCCTAGCTGTATAGGGGTTTATAAATTTATTTTGTGGAGCTTTGAGTGGTTTTTTCTCTTTTCTATTCTAGGTAGGTGGTTCCTTGTTACCTTTTTATATTCTCCTTTTGCTTCAATGAATTTTATTTGCCATAAAAAACAGTATTTTGGTGTCATAGAATATGTTTAACTACAACTCTTTCTGCCCTATCCTATTGCCACCATCTGTTCAAAAGAATGAAGATGCATAGCACTAGTTGAAAAGGGCAGAGCCCTGACCCACTTTCTTTTCCCTTATCTATTCTTCCCTTCCCTTTTCTTTTCTTTCCTTTTCTCTTTTTTTTTTTTGTTCTTCTCTTTCTTTCTTTTTCTTTCCCTTCCCTTTCTTTTCCTTTCCTTTTTTTTCCTTTATTTTTTTCCTTTTTTTCTTTCTTTTTTGTCTTTTTATATGAGGTGTGCATGAGGTGCACGAGGCATATGCCTGTACATGAGGTGTATGCCTCAGAGGTGTCAACGCCTCTTTCCTACGCCTTGGGGGCACTTGCCTGGAGGCACACCTCCAGGTGTACGCCTCCTACACCTTTTAAAACACTGGTTGGGTTGGGACCATCAGATGAACATATCTTATAATCTTGAAAGCTGCTATACTTATTGAATTTTTGCATGTCCAACACAAATATATATTTTCTCTCTCTCTCTCTCTCTTTATTTATATATATATAAGCCAGTGTGATATAACATTTATTATGAATTTCTGTATACCACTGCTCAGACTTGGCTATTTGGTTACTTGAAGAAATTTTCTTTAGGTTGTAACTTGTAAAACTGTTATTGCTTCTGGTTGTATGGAACTGTGGATTATGATAAATCTATGTTATTAATGGAAATTCTTTTCCCTACCATTTAGTTTTCTCAATGCTAGTCTGTTTCTTTGCTGAAGTTTGTGACACCATCCTCTTGAATGTTACCTAATTACTCCATATTTTCAGTTGAAGATGTCAGTGTAGCAGTATCATCAGCTGCAGCAAGCTTGCAGCAACTGCATTTGCAGGAGGAGCTAGGGGTACCCTCTTCCCAGGATAACCCTGCTGTAGTAATTCCAAATCACCTGCAAGTCCCAACTGCAGACTGTTCGCACTTGAGTTTTGGTAGCTTTGGATCTGGTATAAGTGCAACGTTGTCTGCATCATTTGCATCTAGACCCTTAAAAGGTAACTTGGAGGAGGCCTCTGTATCAGTAGATGCTTCATCAGTTGGCCACTCGGATGCTAGGTATTCTTTCTGTTCTTTACATCCACAAGTCAATTATCCACTTTTCCATTTTTTCTTACACGTGGATTATTTAATGTTTTATAAACATGTTCCTGTCAGAAATTCTGAATACTACGGAGATGAGGATATTAGATCCTCGAATGAGAATATAGTTCCAAGAGCCAGCACTGGAACTGAGGTATTCGATCCAGAATCTTCTTCACAACCAGAGGTTATGAAACAGGATACTTCTGAATCTACACATAGACACCACTACGATTTTCCATCTTCTGTACCTGGTTACACATTTGAAAACACGACACAGCCTAATGCTGGGTTTGCTTATGCACAAACAAACTCTCAGATGCAGAATCTTGCTCCTTTTTCAAGTGTTCTGGTAATTATATCGCATTTCTTTAATTGTTGATAAAAAAATTGCATTACTTCAACAAACATTTGAAATATTTTCTGAGCTAGCATTTGCAACAGGACTTTGGAAAATGTGTCTTTCTTGATAACGATTTGTTTACTTACACATCATGTTGGTTAGAAAAGCAGTATAATGTCTAGGAGTAAAATACCAGGACTGAATATTTGAAGCAATAAGCTAGAGAAGCCAAAATTAACTTTTTTTTGACTGTCAGAGAAATTTTAATTATTATGAAAGATATAGATGTGTGGGAAAGCTTAGGTATCCCTGTTCTTGGCAAAGTTTGGATGTTCCAAATTACCACCCGTATATGTTTTCCATGATAAACTGTTCCAAAAATTGTTATGAACTGCAGTACTAAGACTCTAAGATTTGGTCTCATTCTTTGAAAGGCTGATAGTACCTTCTGGGCATGTTAGAATATCTCCTGCATGGAATGTGAAGGGATTGAATAAGAAGGGGAAGGTGATTTGGGCTGCAGTTCCTCATGCCATTATATGGCCTATATTTCTGGAGATGTGATTCAGACCTCTAAATCTGAGATTAGTTTCTGAGTACAGCAACAAAAAGAAAAGAAAAAAAGGAGAAAACAACAGGAGGAAGAAGAAGGTTGAGAAGAAGAGGAAGAAGAAGAGAGTTCGATATTTATACTCTCTCTCCTCTCACTAATCTTTTATTAATCAGACTTAATCAACGTTAATTACAAGTCTGCCCTTAAGTGGGCACCCAGCTCATCAATAACTTAAAAGAAAATAAAAGGAAGCTAACAGGCCCATAAAAAAAGGCTCATTAACACATAACCAATAAAAAGAACACTACTTAACAAGAGAACAAGAACTAGAGTTTAATCGCCAAGCACTAGGGTTTAATCGACTAGGTGACAAGGCACCCTTGGAGGCTCGGCTCGCCTAATCGCCAAGCAGTATTCTATAGCATGTTATAAGAAACTTTTATATTATTAATTTTTTAGGTTATAATTATAAAATAGACATTTTTAAACTAAAATATTCATTTCGTGTGTTTATATACTAATTTCTTATTTGTTAGGGTTTAATCAACACAAGCTAAATGCTGTATTGAACCCTCAAAGACTTCAAAACCTGAACCAATAAGTAAGGAATAACATAAAATGGTGTCCAATCAACACATTTTCTTCTTTTTCTTTACTAATTTTGTGTCTTTATATACTAATGTCTTCTTCTTCTTCTTCTTCTTCTTCTTCCACCTTTTCTTTTCTTCTTTTCCTATAACAGAAATAGGGGTTCAGCCCCTATATTTTTTGAATTTTCTTTTCTTTCTTCTTTTTCTTCTCATGAATATGTTGGAATATGTTGATTTTCTTTACTTTAACATGAAGTTTATACTTTTCTTATGAAAATAATGGATATTTATCAAGGAATTATGATTATGGAACCTAGCAAACTACCCTAGGATACATGTTTCTACTTAAAACATTCCATCGCCTAGGATAGTTTTCAAGGCGCCAAGGCGAGGCTAGGCGACAAGGCGCCCCCCTGTCGCCTAGCCGCCTAAGCGATGGATTTTTTTTTATGTTGAAAATGTAGATCCTAGGGTAGTTCCCTAGGTACCATAACCATACTTAATAATTATTCATAATTTTCATAAGAAAAGTATAAAGCTCATATTAAAGTATAGAAAATCAACATATTCATGAGAAGAAAAATAAAATTCAAAAAATATAGGGGATGAACCCTTATTTTTGTTATAGGAAAAGAAGAAAAGAAAAAGTAATGGAAGAAGAAGAAGAAGACTATATGGAAGAATAAAATGTGTTGACTAGATAAAATTTTAAGTTCTTCCTTATTGGTTCAGGTTCTGAAGTCTTTGAGGGTTTAATACAGCATTTAGCAATGTTTGTGTTGATTAAACCCTAGAAAATAAGAAAACAATAAAAAGAAATTAGTATATAAACACACAAAATGATTATTTTAGTTTAATAATGTCTATTTTATAATTATAAGCTCAAAAAAGAGTGAACAAAAAAGTATTGTAAACAGGGCAAGCTGTAAATTTCTAATACTTATCCATTACTATCAGTATATTTATCTTGCTTTTCAAAGAGAAAAAAAGGAAGAAATTGGGCATCTAATATTCACCAACTTAAACTAAACTTTATTTGTAAGGGAGAGCACCACAAATTTTATATATATACAGGTGAAGTGACAGATTTTATTCTGGTTAGCTTGAGGTGATCAATCACTACCTGATCAATGCATTAGCAATTAAGATGTCCATTTTGTTGCTTGGATATATATATATATATATATATATATATATATTTTGGGGGGGGTGAGTTGGGATCAGCTTGGCGATGACTTTACCAAGTAGTTTGCATTTAAAATTACCAAAATGTTTGAACTTTTCTTTTCACTAGAAGAGGTACTTATTATTCTTTATTCTACCATAGAAGTTAAAATAATTGTACTTTTGATGGCGACTTTCTGCGTTTGCATGTTATTGCAGCAAGCATATACAAGTTCTTTACCAAGTAATTTGTTGGCATCAAATGTTCAACCAGCAAGAGAGTCTGATAATTCCTACTCACCCTTCCCTTCAACACAATCAATGCCCACAAAACCCAGCAATGCAGTATCTTCTTTTAGTGGTCCAACCCTGTCTATGCCAGAGGTATGCCACCCTCAACAGTAATGTCTTTTGATTATTCAAGATCCAGTTGACTTGGTTCAAGCAGTTGGTTTCCTGTTTCTAAGAATATTTTGAATGTCAAAATTAAGTCACAACTCAAAATATTTGTGATTTATGTTACTCAAAATTAAGCCATTGGATCATTTAATCTTTTTTGCTGAACCTTGGAAATGACAACATGGAGTTTCATATTACTTTCAATGATAAAATTTAATTGGTCTCTGAAAAATATTTGTGATTTATATTACTGAAAAATTTGTGCTATTATGTTCAGCCAATAATCTTACTGTATTTTTCTTCAATTGTGTAGGCAGTGAAGCCAGGCATTTTTTCTACTCAGCCAACTGCACAAACCCTGCCTGGTACTAGCATTGCCACAGTACCCACTCTTCCTCAACACCTAACAGTGCACCCTTATTCACAACCAGCTCTTCCTTTGGGGCATTTTGCAAACATAATTGGCTACCCTTTCCTGCCTCAGAGCTATACGTATATGCCCTCTGCTTACCAGCAAGCATATGCAGGTAACAATGCGTACCAACAATCTCCGGCTGCAGTACACAATACTGGTGTAAAGTACACCCTCCCACAATATAAGAATAGTGTTTCTGCAAGCAGTTTACCTCATTCTACTGCTGTTGCTTCTGGTTATGGAGGCTTTGGGAATTCAACCAACATTCCTGGAAGTTTCCCACTGAATCCTTCTAGCACACCTGCAAGCACAACAATTGGTTATGATGACGTTATAAGCTCTCAGTACAAGGATGGCAACCATTTTATCCCTCTTCAACAGGTATTAACTCGTTTTAATCTCTATCTTGTGGAGGTTGTTATTGGTGTCATATGATATGCCATATTATAGTTTGGGTTTCTATGTTGACAGAATGACAACTCTGCAATGTGGGTGCATGGGCCTGGTTCAAGAACTATGTCAGCTCTTCCAGCTAGCACATATTACAGTTTTCAGGGACAGAGCCAGCAGCATGGTGGATTTCGACAGGCTCAGCAACCTTCACAGCACTATGGAGCTTTAGGATATCCAAATTTCTATCAGTCTCAACCGAGGGTCTCACAGGAACATCCACAGCAAAACCCAAATGATGGAACACTTGCTGGTTCTCAGGGTGTACCAACTAAGCAATCACACCAGATCTGGCAACATAACTACTGATCATCTCTCAATGGTTTTTCAGGGTCTTGTAGTAAGTTGAATGTAGCCAGTCAAGATGTAGTTACGGTTAGATGAAATGTGTCTTTGAGTGTTTGGTTCTGATCAAACTGTACATACTTGAAAAAGCACTTGAATGGCTACTGCCCTGTGCCTTTGAAGTTGTATTGTATGTCTGTTATCGAGGTGTTTTTCTTGAGGTAGGAGCATGCTGCTAATCTGAGCTTAGTTTTTTTTTTTTTTTCTTTGTTTTGATAGCGAGGGAAAGGCTCTGTTTGGATAATACAGGTCCTCTGTAATAGTTCAGTAATGGATATTACCTAACCAGAGTTTTTGTCCCCCAGATTGTGTACTAACCATTCGAAATTCTTCTTTCAGAGGCTTTATTTATTTATTTTTGCCACCTTTGTATTTTTCAAAGCTTTTGAACCGTTGTTATGTCCAATAGTGAAACTTTGTGTTCTCAGCATCTTAAGTAACAAATTTGCAATAAACAATGAATGCTCGTAGGTTATTTTTCCGCCAGAATTTGTGAGGAACATGAATTGTACGTTATTGAACCTACTTGATGCAGTCTTGTGTTCAATTGAGACCATCATTCATCAGTCATGTATTGCCTTTTTTATCACTAGCAAGTGCAGTGAATGCTGTCACGTGTCTCATTTTTTATGTTGCTCGGTAATTATCTTGGTTGGTGATTACTGATTACTCAGGTTCCTAGAGATGATTATTTTTAATGGGCAATTGGGTATCTGTTGGGAAAGGCGAAGTACATGAATACCAAATCTGTTGAAAGGTAGGCAGGGAGAAGAATACAATACTGCTGGTAATGGAAAGTTTGGTTTTACTTAACCATCTCCTAATCCCCATGACTTCAATTTCTTTTGGGTTCCTTCCTAGTACAACGATGGGTACAAATGGCCTACTTGAACTCTCATCCCGAACACATTTATTTTAGCAGACATCTTTGTGGTGTGGTGGTGCACAAGGAATGCATGAATGGCCGGCGCAGATCTAGCAGCAGCGGTTTCTGTTGGATCCAAGGGAATAACTGATTTAACCCCAGAAGCAGATAAAGGCAATAACTGCAGGCCGTGCCTTGACGGACGAGGATTGCTAGTTGGACTTGGTCCCAAGGTGACAAAGCCAATGCCAGCAGTGGCCGTTGCAGCAGCAGAGGGTAAGTCCATCAAGCGGCCTCGTGGTCGGCCAGCTGGCTCCAAGAACAAGCCCAAACCTCCCATCATCATCACTCGAGACAGTGCCAACTCCCTTCGTGCTCATGCCATGGAAGTCAGCTCTGGTTGTGATGTTGGCGAGAGCATAGCCAACTTTGCCAGGAGGAAGCAACGTGGCATCTACATCCTCAGTGCAACTGGGTGTGTCATGAACGTTACACTGAGGCAGCCTGCCTCTTCTGGTTCCATTCTGACACTCCATGGACGTTTTGAAATCCTCTCCTTGCTTGGTTCCATCTTGCCTCCACCAGCCCCTCCAGGCGTCACAGGCCTGACAATCTATCTGGCTGGTGGTCAGGGCCAGGTCGTAGGTGGTAGTGTTGTGGGTGCTCTCATAGCCTCAGGACCGGTGGTAATAATGGCAGCGTCATTCATGAATGCAACATTTGATCGTCTCCCACTGGATGAAGATGAAGTAGCCACTGTGCATAATCAGCATCACCCACAGAACCATCTCCATCACCATCATATGGACCTGTCCAACTTGTACGGAATGCCTCCCAATTTGCTCACTAATGGTGGTCTAAGTCCAGAGATTTACTCTTGGGCACCAGGGCGCCAGATTACTAAGACTTAGCTGAACTACAAATTCCCTTGATTCTGCATTTTCTCAAGTGTTGTGTGTTTAATTTCATAGTGAATTTCTGGCTTCATCCTTAAAACATTATAGGCTTTTTACATTTCCAAGATTTAGGTCTTCTTGGATGTAAATGATGCAATCCCACATAAGTTGTATCAGTCCAATAAGAAACCACTTTATCTAATCAAATTCTCTCCATGAATCACTTTCATTTTCTCTTCTTCAACTACATATTCCTAGGTAATACAGAAGTTGAGCTCTGTTTTGGCACAGCAGGGCACATCGGGCAAGGCAGCAGTCATAGAGCTGATGCTTGTTCATGGCCACCTATTTCCTGATTGTGTAGATTCCCATGCCATACAAAGGTGGTAACAAAAACATTTAAAATTGGATAAGAGTGTATCACAAATAGAAATTGTTTTGTTGTCACTTCCAATGTTTAGTTGATTGAGTATAACAAATTGGGATCCCTGTTTGTTTTTTTGGGGAAGGTAAGTGCATTTATTCACTTTCTTTTAATTTCTAGGTAAATAAGATAATAATGACTGTTACCATAAAAATTTATTATTAAAAGGGACAGTTTTATCTCATTCAAGTATTGATAACTTTCCTTCCAGGCGGGAAAGTTACTTATCCGCTTACGAGATGTGTTCCACTTACACAGGGAAAATAAATTTTCCATGAACCCTACATAAATCTGAAAAAGGAACAATGGTTATCTTGGTCAATGGGAACCAAAATCCCATTGATCAACATTTTCCCCTCTCAAAATCCAAAAAGATAAACACCCCCTTATATTTTTTGGCATCTGAATAGTCAGGTTAGTGGGTCAGTAGCAAGGTTCAAAATATTGATACATCCGATACGCCGGTAGGGGCGTATCGGGTGAATCGATACTGCTTTTTATTGTTTTTTTCGTAACCGGTTCAGGGGGGCTGGTTCAGGGCTCCTCCACCCCCTGAACCGGCCAGATCCCTGATACACCTACTGTAGAGGCATATAGGAGGGGGCCTGGAACGATACGTATTGGCCGATACGAGCTGATACATGTTGATACTTTGAACCTTGGTGAATAAAGAAAACTGGATGGGGATAGAGGAGGGTATCTAGAACCTCTGCTGTTGCAAACATTACCTCGTGCATTTTATTGTCTTGAGATGTACACTGAGCATTGTAATGAGCAATTTGAGAGGGAACAAGGTGCCACTCAGAACTCAGAAGAGCCCAGGATTTCAAAAGAACTCAAATTGCAATTGCTTGCTTGTTTAATTTCCTTGTGACGAAGAAGTTTCCTGCGAACGTAGTAGTTGCATGCGACCACGAATAAATCAAATGTTAACAGCCAATTTTTTAAACCAAACACCATTCAAATACTTGCATATTCGCATCTCCTGCGACCACTGTTACAGGAAATATGACTTGTAATATCTTATTGTATACCTGGATAGGAATGATCCAAATAATTTTTAGGTTTATTATTGGGTCAATTTGTCACTCCAACTTAGCTTCTGCGATGTTTGGATTTTTATTTCTGGGCCTTGGGCCTGAAAACTTGGATTAAGCTTCGATTGAGGGGTGGGCCTGGGCCGAAACGTTCCAATTTTTAATCTGTACTGGGCTTAGGCCTAGCTCCGAAACAAGCCCAACTCAATCTTATCCCAATTCGAGCCCAGTTCGACCCAATTATATACATGTATATACGTTTATAGAGATGTATATTTGTACGTATATATATATGCATAATTTTTTAATAAATTATATATACATATATACATATATATACGTATACATATATATCAATTTTTAGGGTGGACTGATCGATTAACCTGAGCCCAAACCCAACCCAGGTGCACCATGGACTGGGCTCTGATTAGATAGTTAAAGCTTGACCTCAGGCTAGGGCATTAGGCCCAAATCTTATGATTGGACATTTGGACCTCGGTTGAGCTAAAACCCAGCTCAGTCTGCTCAACTTGCACTTGAAGCCCTAAATACATTTTTCTAACAATAAAATATAATATCTACAATGATTTTTGAATCACTGTTGATCCGGATAGTTGGACTGTTTGGCCTAGGAATCATTCAGGCAATCGGTTCCGTTTTACCCCAAAACCAGTCCCTGGTCAAAAACTGTTGAATCAGTTAACGATCTATTGACTCGGATGGTTAAACCGTCGACTCATTCAACGGTTTTTGGCCGTTTTTTATTTTTAATTATTTTTAAAATTTTTTATCAGAATAGGCCACCCGTTTGAAACCATGATATCTACTGACCATTGATAAAAACGAGTATGGTAAACGAAACACCATAATTTTTGTTTCCAATATTACCCGTCATCTCAAACACCTGAGGTGAACATTACCCGAAATAGACCAAACCCATTACCCAAACAAGTAGTCGAAAGCTAATGCAATCCTAACCTGATCATTAAGAGCCTAACTTGTATACAACAATTTCATTTTGGCAACAAGCCTGTAGCATTTTTTTCTCTGTCAGTTAATGGTGTTATGCCTGTAGAATACTTTTTTTTTGTCAATCAACGGCGTCTAGCCTGTAATATCTTTGATTTAGCAACCAATTTGTAGTTCTTTGATTCAAGAATAGAGCTTGTAATTTGTCTTTGAGCAGAGCCAGTTAAATGTTTGCTTGTTGCACATCAACTGTTTGATGAAAGCTAATGGTTCATTCTAATTCGACACAGGGTTGCTGACTTCCAGAAAGTGGTGTAAGAACATCAAATCTGAGTTCTACATTGGCTGAAATCGGGGCAAGCAGTGAGTTAACCAAGAGTTAAAACATCTCACACAACTCATCCAGCCAGAAGATGAATAGTATCTACCTGCAGCATTTGCTACATGCATCATCCCACATAACACATGGCTGGTTTGCTCCACAAATTAGGCATGCAAAGCTTCTTATAACAGGTGGTATTTTCACATATATGCCATATTATCGGTTTTTCTTGACTCAGTATTCTTTGGTGCTTTGCTATTTACTATTTTATTCAAGGTTTTTAAAATTGAATAGGACAACAAACCGGTCATAGTCCGGTTCCCGGGTTGAACGGTTCGACCATTTGAATTGAACAAATGGCTCATTCTGATAAAAAATAAAAAATAAAAAAAAAAGAACCACTAAAACCGTTGGATGGTTTGACCGCCTGGATCAGCGATTTGCTGACCAAATCAACAGTTTTTGGCGAAATAACAGTTTTGGGATAAAACAAAACCGACCACCTAACCAGTTCCTGGTTTTTCAAGTCTGACTGTTTGATCCAATCCGGTTTTGAAAACCATGATTTTATTCTATATTATTATAAATGAAATTGCTAGCATGGAATACCAGAGGGTGTAACAACCCCAAAACTGTTCAGACAGCTCTCCTATAATGCAAAAACAGAAAAACCTGACATTCTTTTCCTCTCTGAAACTAAATTGACCTCTAGCAATAGTCTGGCTCTTGTAAGGAATCTAAAATTCGATCAGTATGTGTATTTTGAAGCTGAAGGTCATCAATCAGGAGGCCTCCTTTTCTGCTGGTACAACAACCTTCTAATCTCGGTTCTCCAAACCAATGCTAACCTAATCCATCTTGAGATCAACAATTCCCCTCCAGACCGTCCTTGACAATTACTCCTTTTCTATGGTCCTCAAATACATCAGAGGAAAGAAATATGGAGATATCTTTTGGACTCACAGGCCAATACTTTCCCTTCCTTGGATTTTGCTTGGTGTAATGAATGACATCTATTTATGATCATAGTTTAAAATGCCTCTAATTTTCATAATATTTTCATGTCATATTTCCGTTTTCTTGTGTAGCGATACAAAATTTTATCAGAATCAACAATTCCCCAATAAATACTACCGACACTATATGGAGTACAACAGATAGTTTCCATGACATATTTCTATTTCCACTTCCATGTGTAGTGACATGAAATTCTATTGGAATTGACATATTCCGCAGTAAATACTACCAATACTATGTGTAGTCTAAGAGATGGTATTATTAATATAAGTTGGTGACAATGTTATAGATATGTGAAGTACCAATTGAAGTTGAAATTTTGCTTTAACTCATTCTATCATGAAGCTATGAATCTTAGGGTTTATAGGGAAACTTTAAAACATATTCTTTTGTCTATAACCTTAGTTTCATAGCTTTGTTTAATGATTTGGAACAAGATAATAATTTAAAAAGGTGTGTCTATGCTTCTTTTATCATTTCATGAAATATCATTATATGTTTTGCATATTTTACAATTTTTCCATCATGTCTATAATTTTTACAATATTTCCATACGATATTTTTTGACATTTCCACATGTTTCTTATATTTAGATGACCGACATATCTACCGACGTCTACATTTTAAACCTTGCTTATAACATGACCAAAAGAATTATAGAAATAGTAATTCAAAGCTATCCAAATCCATGAGGAACTTTATACAATACTTTCATCTTATAGATTTAGATTTTGGCGATCCTCCTTTTACTTGGGCAAATGGACAAAAAGGAACTTCAAAAGTCCTAGAAATACTTGATCAATCCCTAGCAACCCAAAGTTGGCTTGTAATTTTTCTAGACTCTCTAATCCATCATGGGCCAATCAAACTGAAAACCACCATACATCAGTCCACTGCAAATCTCAATTTCACTTTTTTTCAATTTTGGACTAATAATCCAAAATGTCAAGAAATAATCACAGCCAACTATGATGATATGATCCTTGGAACTCCGGCTTTTCAATTCATATTGATGGTGCGCGATCTGATCGCTCCTAGCTGGATGGCAGCCCAGACGTCAGTTGCCTAACTGACGAGTTGAACTACAAGACAGGAAGGATCAGAGAACCTGAGGTGGCTAACCTTGCGTGGTCACTCCAATGCTTAAGTCAGTAACTGGCTATAGGCGAGCTAAAAGCTTGTAAGTATGAGAGCTAGCGAGCAAATAATCGCACGTACCTGGGTCTCAGGGGTTGATGCCCTTATATAGATGGGCTACCGTGGGTTTTACGGAACACCTTCGAGATCCTCGGCCCGTGCCATTAGGAGTCCATTCTGCCCCGGGAGGTGGATAATCGTTCTAGCCGATAAGGCCTATCGTTTTTGTTCGATCCGAGCAGGATGAGGATAAGACCTACGGTCGTGTGGCATATCCCAAAGAGCTTAGAGATGGCTGCCTCTTCTAGATGTCTGGTACGTGTCACCTCGATAGGTTGGGAAATCCCGAGTTACTCAGACCTCAATCATTGCCGAGGTGCCCGAGACACCCGAGGTTGCTGGTGGTGCTGAGATGGCAGCGAGAGTAGAATCGTAGTCTAGTTAAGAGGTCACGTCCACGTGTCATCTATTTACTAGGTCAGGCCAAATCACTCCTCATCACACATCAAAGCTCAAAGCTTGCAAAAGATCCTGAATGATTTGGAATAAACAGAATTTTGGTAACATACAGGATCATCTTATCAGGCTATCTATTCAGATTTCATCACTTACGATGCATTATTCTTCTATTGTAGTTGTTGATCAAATAGAACCTCTACAACAATAGTATCATTTTTGGTTGCTGAAGGAAGAGCAAATATAAAGATTTAAGTTTCGTGAGTTATATTACAAGATGGTGACAAGAACACCAAGTTCATTCATCATATAGCGCATCTTGGAAATAGGGGAGTAGTTGAATCTTTTGATCCTTTTACTCTCCCAACCTCCCCCAAATATTAGAGGCACAAATAGAGAATTTTCTTCCACCCCCACCTTTGATGAATTTACTCAAACAATACAATAGATGCATCCACACAAAGCACTAGGTCAAGATGGATATCTAACTTTCTTTTATCAACACTTCTGGAATCTGATTGGTTAAGATACCTTCAACATGGTGCTTCATTTTTTCAATTCTGAACATATGCCAAGAGAGATAAACAATACTAATATTGTATTCATCCCCAAAAATCAAACTCTAGTAGAACCTATCAACCATAGACCAATCAGCCTTTGCAATGTAGTTTACAATATCATTTCCAAGTGGATGATTTTGTAGCTGCAACCAATCCTTCATGAGGTCATTTCTCCTTTTCAATATGGTTTTCTAAAGAATAGACAAATAACGAACGATGTTCTATTAGTGAAAGAAATATTTCACTTGATGAGATCTCCAAGAAAAGGAAAGGGTTGGCTATCTCTTAAGTTGGGCATGTCCAAAGACTTTAGTAGAATGGGCTGAAATTTTCTCAAAAATGTCCTTCAAATGATGAGTTTTCTTAAAAAATAGTGTTAAATGATCTATCACCATATTTTCACTCCTACATTTTCAATTAAATTAAGGGGAGAAGCTCATGATCATTTTCATTTGCAAAGAGGCCTTAAACAAGGAGATCTAATATCACCATATTTGTTTACCATAGGGATGAAAGTTCTTACTCAAGTCTTAAAACAAGTAGTTAATGAGAATCAAATTGAAAGTGCTAAGATACATTGGCAAGATACACCTATATCTCATCTTTATTTGATGATGACTACACATTATTTTGTAGAGTTGATATTAATATGCATGCAAGATCTCTTTGCCAAATCCTAGAAACTATGGGAAGTCAAGAATCTAGGCTCTAAAGTTCTACAAAAAAGAAATGTACCAAGTATTTTGTAGAGTAGAAATGTACCAAGGCACTATCAAGAATTTTTCTCACAATAAGTTCTATAAAAAAGAAAGCCTTTGAAGGGCACAAAGTATCTAGGCTCTAAAGTGGGTCTTAAAACAAGTAGTTAATGAAAATCAAATTGAAGGTGTTAATATACCTATATCTCATCTGTATTTGATGATGACTGCACATTATTTTGTATAGCTGATATCAATATGCATGCAAGAGATCTTTGCCAAATTCTAGAAACTATGGGAAGTCAAGTATCATGTATAGTAGAAATGTACCAAGGCACTGTCAAGAATTTTTCTCACAAGTTCTACAAAAAAGAAGGCCTTTGGAGGGAACAAAGTATCTAGGCTCTAAAGTGGGTATGAAGATAAAAAATATGCTCTTGCACAAGGAACTAGGTTGAATCTTATCTAGAATCAATACATGGAGTTCTAAACTACTTTCCTAAGCGGGAAAGACCACTTGTCAAATCAGTCATACAATCTACCCCCATTTACTTTATGAGTACAGAAAAGTGATAAACATAATTCCAAGCATACAATTTCTTGGAACAACTTTTGTCTTCCAAAAGCTACCGGTGGCTTGGGATTTAGGAGGATTTTGTCAATGAATTAAGTCATGTTTGGTAAAGAATTATGAAGAATGCTTTCTCATACTAATTGCTTGTGAAGCAAAATTATAAAACGGAAATATTTCCCCAGCTATGGCCCTTTCTTGGCCAAGGTGTCTCGGATAAGTTCTCTATGGTGGAAGCAAGCTCACAAGCTAATATCATAACTAAAACCTAATCTCTTATGGTTGGTTAAAGATTGTACTTTTATTCATTCCTCCCATGACCCTTAGATTCCATCAATTAGTGGTATCCTTCGTCAACTAAACCATCATCTACCCAACAACTTCAAGCAATTAAAAATTGTAGATCTGTTTCACAATGGCTCATGGAAACTAGATCTTTTGCACCAGTATTTTCAAGCATAATCTCAATGAGTCATATTTAAGTAATTACTCCACATACAAAGTTGGCCTTAGATAAGTTGTTGTGGAAATGTAACAACATAGGGGTACACATAGTAAAGTCATCCAACAAAAAATTTCTTAATTCCTTTCCATCATCATTTCAACCACATTTCAATTGAAACCAATTTTGAAAGCTCAAGATACCTTACAAATTTCAGATCCTAACATGGAAGGCTTTAGGAGATGGACTTCTAACAAAAGATAAATGCATCAAGTCGCTGACCACACCAAATCATTATTGTTGACTATGTGAAAAGAAACAAAAGAATTTCTTTCATCTATTTTTTAAGTGTCATTTTTCTAGGGTAGTTTGGTGTAGGCCTTAACCCATACTTGTTGCAGCCCAAGACCCTACATCATCAAACAATATAGGACTAGCTCAATCACCTCAAAATATCATTCAACAAACAATAAATAAATAGTCTGTTTAATAGGTTTTGCATCCTTTTGTACCTTATTCGGGAGGAGAAATAAGAAAATCTTTGAGGGCATCCAAGAATCACCTTCAAATGTTATTCAAAAAGCTACAATATATTTCCCTGATGAACGCATGCAAGTATATTCAAATCATCCAACACACTTGAACCTTATGCAGATTTTGCCAGGTCATGTTTTAATTACATTGATGGTTTGGTTCATATGGTCCTTCTTCAGGTCTTGCAAAACGAGCTTTCATTTACAGACACCCCAACAATAGTCACACCTATAAGGAAATGCTTGTTGAGCATGTGGAAGTTATGATATTGAGATTAAGGCCTTGATTGGCGCCTTGGAAGCGGCTTCAGAAGCACAACTTACAAGCATAGTAATACTGTCGTACTCCATGAAATTAATTAACTTCTATTAAATGACTCTATTCATACCCATTGGACTGAGCAACTATACTGGAGTGACATTAGAAGACTAACTCCAACTCTTTCTTCTATACATTTTGTAGATGTAAATAGACACTTTAACCACTTTGCTAATCTTTTTGCTTTATTTGCTTGTAAGGCCAAGTGACAATTAGTTGTAACTCAGCCTCAGAACCTTATGTAAAGTTCTGCTATAAGTAATAAATTTTCTTTTTATCTTTGCCAAAAAAAAAACCCAAACATAAAAACATTGAATTCTTTGAGGATTAGGCTCTCTTCTCCAATAGTTTTGTTGAGATCAAGTTTCTTCTTCTTCTTATATAATATAGGTCCAAAAACAGGAGCACTAGTTATAGCTTATTTGAGGTAGTATATGGGGCCAATCCCCATAGCATCCTTGGTCTTTCTACTAGTACTGGGCTAGGCCAAATTCATGACAAGGTTGACGATATGGTGTAGAGGCTTAAGAACCTCCAGAAAGAAGTCACAAGGAGGTAGCAAATGCTAAGTACAAACATGATGATGGAAAGAGAATGAGAGTAGTATTTGATGCGGGAGACTATGTTTGGGCCATTTTAATAGAGGATTGTCTACCAGTTAGGCAACATGGAAAGTTAGCACCAAGGAAGGTTGGACCGTGTGAGATAATTGAAGTTATCAATAAGAATGCTTACAGACTAAAACTACCTATCCATATACACACCTATTATGTCTTCAACGTCAAACATTTGATACCATATGTTGGCGATCATTTAGAGGATGATTTGAATCCAAGGACATATTATCTCCAACCCAGAGAGGATGATACAGTATAGGAGAAGGCCAATAAGTTTTATGCAAGTTGGGACCACTCCAAGATACATAAGAAGTTGGGATGACATTACTAATCCAACCAAGTAATCAATTACCAAGCCAATGCCAACATGAAATTTCTATTTTAGTTAGAATTTACTAAGATAACGTCAACATAGAACTTTTATCTTAGTTTATAATTACCAAGTTATCATTAGATCGTGATTTTCAAATTTTTGCTGAATTAGGACTTTCTTTTTGAGTTTTAGTAGGATTCTATTATGGAGTATTTTTTTAGATTATGATTGCTCAATTAAGACTTTCTTTTTGAGGAGTTTTAGTAGAAGTCTATTATGGAGTGTTTTCATATATTATGAAACTCTCTTGTAGAAGCCATAAGGGTGTAAGTCTATATAAAGACTAGGTAGGACAAAGCTATGACGATTTTATATTGATTTTCTCTTAAGTATTTAGTGAAGAGTTCTTCTTCTTGTTTATTTTGGCTTTTGCTCTTTTCTTTAAAGCTTTTCTAAACGTGGATTGTTTCTGTGCTACGCCACAAAGCCACTTTTCACCCCACCCTTAGTCACGTGGGTGGGTCTAAAATCATGGTGCCAAGCAAAGCAACAACACTTTCTCCTCCAATAATCCCCATTGATGAATCACACTTTTCCAAATTAGGAGTATTACAAGCAACCCCTTTCCATAGCAGTAGTCAGGAGGAGGTGTACGAATATGTCCAGACATTGGTGAAGGCGACCCAAAGTAAGCCACAATTTGTCCCATTTTAGAAGCCTTATTTAGCAAGGATAGCTTGCAAACCTTACCCCACTGGTTATAATCCTTCACAATGGTGGCACCTTGTGGTTACTGACTAGTTTAGCTTATAGGAAGAACTGATCAAGAAGTTTGTGAGGAAATAGGGTGTAGACATGGTCACGTAACGAGCTAGAAGAGCTGATCACAAGGCACTAGAGCACCTTTTAAGAAATCCAAGGCCCATCTTAACAATGTCATTTACTATACAAGGACTACCAATAACATGTCAACATAGATTGCAAAGTTGGAAGGTTTGAGATTAGCGGTGGAGAGGAACAATTGTGTTACTACTATTGCTATCCTATTGAAGAAGAAGAGGCATCAATGATGCATTTAAATGACTAATCCATCGGGGATTTCATACTATACGTTGGTGGAAGGACAATGCAAACGAGAACCTTGTCCCCAAAAGGAATAAGCAGAATGGAGAGGTAAGTGGGACTAACTAAAGGCCGATTGCAATATGTTATTATTGTCTTTGGAAGAGTTTATGAATGTGTGATAGATGTAATGTCATTCTTGTATTTCTATAAGATGTGGGGAATGTAATTTTGTTTCTTTTATCTCGCCTTATGCTCTATTTGATTGAAAAATATTCACTATTTTGGATAACATTCATTTGGAATATAAAACTATTATCAGCTGAACACAAACTCAAGTAATGCAGTGTGTAGAAATGAACCCCAAGGAGCAACAAACAATGGCCACAATTGGCCCGTTACAAACACAAGAAAAGTAATATGAAGCATATTTAATTGTTAGGTGTTAAAACATAAGGAGTGAGACTAATAAATAATAATATAGGTGGATAAATTAGTCGAATATGTGGATGAGGCACAACCCCGACATTTGTAGGAAACTAGCTCTACCGTAGAAGAGTCATTGGATGAAATTGGCCTAAGAGAAGATGGAAAGCCCAAAATGCCCTTGTTCATATCTACCAAACTACAAGGGGAATCTAGGAGATAACCTTATTGCACTATTAAGGGGTAGGATAACAAAACCTAGTAGGACACCTAACAGTCTTATGTACCATCTGCTTATGAAAGCCCCACCATTTCTCATTCATAGAATTCCAAAATGTCTTTGCCTAGTTGTATCACTAGATTCTAGGCTGGATTAGAATCTTGTAAAGCATTCTTTGTGCATAGACTCAGTAATGAGGCATGTCAAGCAGCCACAATAGGTTTTCAAGCCCAATGTTGCTTTGAAAAATTAAAGAAGAGATAGAGAAATTATTGCAAATAGGTTGTGTTAAGCCAATTGCACATCCAAAGTGGTTGGCGAACATAGTCCCAATCAAGAAGAAAAATGGACAACTAAGGTTAAGACCTTAGATGCCCTTTAGTTTGCTTTTAGACACTACAGTTTGTTATGACTTATTCCCCATCTCCAATGCATAGGTGTTGCATGGATTTCAAAGACCTCAATAAAATATGCCTATGGATAAGTTTCCTTTACCAAACATAGAGATTCCGATTAATACTTCTATTAAAAATGAATTATTTTTTCTTTCTTGGATGCATATAGTGGATATAATTACATCCTAATGTACCCCTAGATGTGCAACACATGGCCTTTAAGACACCCATTAGGAACTTTTATTAAAGAGTCATGCCCTTTAGCTTTAAGAATGCAAGGGCAACTTATTAAAGTGTGATGACCTACATTTTCCATGACATGACGGATAAGGAAATAGAGTGCTATGTGGATGACATCATAGTGAAATTCAAGCAAAGAGTTTACCACATAAAGGCATGTAGAAGGTTTTTGGATGATGTATACGATATAACCCCAAGTTGAATGCCTTGAAATGTACCTTTAGGATAAGGCCGGGGAAGTATCTAGGCTATTAAGTTGATAAAAAGGGAATACACCAAGAAGATGTGAAGGTCAAGATAGTACTAGAGCTACCTCACCCAAGGAATGAATTACATTTGAAAACATTCTTTGGCAAAGTCTCTTACCTTAAGAGGTTCATCCTAAGCCTAGCCTCGATAGTCACCCCATTGTTCAAGTTAACTAAGAAAGCAATCATGTTCGAATGGACTATCAGCATGAGAAGTCTTTTGAATAGATTAAGTAGGCCTTAACAAAGGTAACCTACCATGTTCCCACTGGTAGAAGGAAATGAGTTCAGGTTGTACATCTCAACTAATGAGAAAGCCATATATCTCATAGCACAAGAAGGCCCAAATAGGCGTGAACATCTCATTTATTATGCTACCCGGACACCAAAGGAAATAGAAAAGAATTATTCACTCATGGAACAATAGCATTTAGCATTAGTGTTTTTCATTCAGAAAATCAAGCACTATATCTTTCAATAGAGGGTTATTCTTATCACGAAGAATGGTCGTGCCAAATACTTCATTAACAAGCCACCCCTCTTAGGGAGATTGGTGAAATGATTGATGCAACCTAGCGAGTAAACAATAGATATGCCAAACCTAAAGCTATTAAATGCTAGACAGTCAACTTATCATTCATCATAGAGGTAGAAAGCAAAGAATGGGAACTTTCCTTCGATTGTAGTTGTACTTATTATGCAGTAACAATTGGGGTCACCCTAACCTCCCCATCTGACAATACTACGACTTATTTCTTTAAACTACAATTCCCTTGCTCATATAATATAGTGGAGCATGAAGCTTTGGTGTTGGGACTTTCCAAAACAAGACAATTATGAGTCAAGAAAATCATAATAGTCTAGGATTCATAGTTTGTCATAGGATAATTAGATGGCAATGTTACGATAAAGGAAACATCCTTTCTACCCTACAAAACTCTCATCCAACAACTCACCAAGGACCTTGAGATTACATATAAACATCTCAATAATGACAAAAACATGTATGTATATATGCTGGCCACACTAGGTTCTAAGATTCAATACCAAGATGAGGACACAACCATAATTGTCAGAATGGTATGACAACCTTCCATTTAGAAGATTTCAAGCTAGGTAGAAACCAATGATAAAATAGTAGAGGGTGATTAGAGGTACCCTATGATTTAGAAGCTAAAGAACCCCACTGCATCACCTCAAGACAGTAAGGTCTGACTGTGATATCACATAGTGAACGGGGTCTTTTATTATAAAATGACGGATGGAGTCAATGGTAGGTGCCAAGGGTAGTGGAGGCAGTTTTAGTCCTACAAGAACTTTACAATGCCCATGTGGCAACACAATTTTAAGCCTATATAGGCAACTCCAAAGGTTGGGCTATCACTAGTTACATATGAAACATGATGCCACAAGGCTCTAGGGGACCTACAAGAGATGTTTGTCAAAAGTGGACAAGGGGGAGGTCCTGAATGTTGATATTGCATATTGGGGAGAGGCCTATGTTGTATATCTAAAGTTGAGGAGGTTACTGAAAGACAAACTTTATAGAAAATGAATTCAATATACAACGAAATGGTATTTTCATAAGGATGTTTACTTTATCACTAATTGTACAAAGGAAATCCCTTGTGATGCTTGGCAAGAGAATAAATAGAAACATTGTAGAAGCTATACATGACTAGGAGCTAGTGACCCATGAGGGGCATCTTATTACGTGACCATATACTCCACCTAGGATTTTACTTACCCCACAATGATAAAGGATACTACTAGTCATGTGAATAGATGTCATGCTTATTAGTTGCATGCTACAAAGATACATTATCCTGTACACAAATAACAACCTATTATCACACATTGGCCTTTACACACGTGGGGAATAGATCTCATTGGGAAAATTACTCCCCATCTAGGGGGTATTGTTTCATCTTGGTAGCAACCAATTACTTCACCTAGTGGGTAAAGGCCATACCATTAAAAAAGTTTATCGCTGCTAATATCTCTAGCTTCATCCAGTAGTACATCATTTATCACTTTGGGGCTCCTATGAGAAAATTAAAAAATAATGGCCTATTCGTGAATACCAATGAAGAACAAAGAGGTCAAATATCTCTTAGGACAAAGTCTCCAAAGGCAGATCAAATACAAACAACCATTGGCCTCCAACTTCAACAAGTTTGTTAAGCCTAGAATCTTTAAACAAGGTGATAAAGTCCTCAAGATGGCACTTCATGTTTGAAAATGAAGATCCACTAGTATCAGCACCCGATTTTTGCTTGGTTCCCTCTTTAACCCACTCCTATCACTCCAAATGCCCAACCAGACCCAACAAGTCTCCTCAAAACACGTTGAAACCCTAAAAGGCCAAATTTTGACCCAAGCACCTTTAAATCCACTGTTAAAACTACAATATTCCCTTATGACGACCACAATTATGTCCCATCACCACACCTATCACATGATTAGAGCCCACCATATGAAATAAAACCTATAAACATCCAATCACAACAAGTTTCCGCCATAAATTCCTTAATTTCACCATCCACCTATCAAATATTCCATTTTGACGAACCAAACGCTGTGACTAAAACCCCCAATCCAAAACTCAACCTCAAATTCCTTAATTTCACCATCCACCCATCGAAGATTCTATTTTTACGAACCGGACACTATGACTAAAACCCACAATCCAAGTCTCAACCTTAAATTCCTTGATTTCACCATCCACCCATCGAAGATTCCATTTTGACGAACCAAATACTACGACCAAAACCCACAATCCAAATACCCTAGACATGATCAAAACTTTCATCAACCTCTTGATCGACCATCTATCAAATTTGAAATCTCAAAATGACCATTTCGCCCTTCATTTAAAAAGATTCCAAATAAATTATTCTTATTGGTGACCACTCTCTAAATTCAAGATATCCATTGTAACATAAAATCCAACACCTCCAAACCTTTCAAAACCTCTATCAACCCCCCGATCACCTAGCTGTTGAATTTTGGGCATAAAATCCCCATTTTACCTCTTTCATAAAAAAGATTCCAATTCGAGCCCTCTCATTACTCGCTACTCACAAAATCAAAGATCTACATCATGACACTTCTTCCAAGGCCCCCAAACCTTACCAAAAGATTCCTTAACCTTCCAATCACCCATCCACCGAATTTCAGACCTAAAACTCCCATTCTGCCCCTCCTACAAAAAAAGATTATGGTTTGAGCCTTTTCATTAGTCGGACCACCCGTACTTCAAATTCCCTTGATCCGAACACATTTGAATCGATCAAATCTTATAAATTAATCCAAGACATTCATAAATCCAATCCTACAAAATTTTAACTCAAAATTCCTTGATTTGCCCATCTATCGAACAAAGATTATATTTTAGGCTTTCTTATACGTCGGATTGCTCATACCGTAAATTCCCTCAATTAGAACACATTTGAACCGATCAAATGCCAATTTGTCCAAGCCCATTAGAAACACCATCATGTCAAATTTCAGCTCAAAATTCATCAATCCAGTAAAGATTCCATTTCAAACGACCTTATTAGTAAGATCACCCGTACCTCTGATTCCCCTAATCTGAGCACTTCTGAGCCGAGCAAACTCCGCAAATTCATCCAGTCCCCTCAGGAATCTCATACTATTAAATTTCAACTTAAAATTCCTCAGTTTACCCTCCATCGAATAAAGATTCCATTTTGAGCTTTTTCGTCGATCAGAATGCTTGTACCTTAATTCCCTTAATCTAAGCACCACCAATTGGTCTGGAATGCCCAAACCACCTACCCCGTCAAATTTCATCCAAAAATATCCCCATTTACCCCCTTTCCTTATCGAATCGACCAAAATGTCCTTAAATTTCACAAAATTACGAAATTACCATTACGTCCTAATATAAAACCAAACTAGCTATTTTACCAAGGGGATCGGCCCGGGGGGCCGTTTTTTGGTGGATCTTCTTCAACCTCTCGACAGCGGCAGCTCCCTCTCTCTCTCTCTCTCTCTTTCCGCCAACACGGGGGTTTTCTGTTGATCTTCTTCAACCTCTCGACACTCGACACAGAGAACTTAGCGGCGGCAAGCCTCTACACCTCCGTCCAACTTGGTCCCCTACTCTCTCTCTCATCTTCTCTCTTCCTCGTTCTCTCCCTTTCCCTTTCTCTGTTCTATCACCGCTGCTTGTAGCAGCAGATTCAAACGTTCCCCTCTTCCCTAATTTTAGTATGAGATTTCACCGCCATCACCGCTACTGGAAGTAGCGATAGTGTCTCTCCCCCTTCTTTCTCCTTTTCCTTTTCCCCGTTCTTCCTTGTATTTCCGTTTCTCCCCCGTCACCGCCGCTGCAACTCTTGGCAACGGCGGTTTGGTCCGACCTCTCTCTCATTCTCTATTTCCTCCTCTCTCTTCCTGGTTTCTCTCCCCTAATGAGCTGATATCCGAGAATATACACTGTTCACCTCCTTTCACCTCTTGACACAGTGGCGTTACCCAGTTTTACTATTCATTGTCTTCCCCATCGTGACACCGAGCAAGGCGGCGGCAACCTTTACTCCCTCCAGTTTCTCCTCCCTTCTCCTCTGATCTCTCTCTATCTTCTTCTCTCCCTCTCCACGATCGGTCACCCTCTATCTTTCATTTCTCACTCCCTCTCTCTCTCTCCGCCAACACGAGCAGCTACTGTTCATCTCCTTCAACCTCTCGACAGCCACGGCATCTTTTTCTCCCCGACCTCTTCTCAACCGAGCAACCTCCTCTCACTCTCCTATTCTCTCATTTCTTTTTTCTTTTTCTCTCTCATTTGATCTATTCTTCTCCACCATCATCTTGTTCCTCTTCCTCTCTTCTCTGCAACCACCTCCCCTGTTCCTCTCCTCACGGCTGCGACAGACTTCCAGTTCACTGTCTTCGCCCGTCACCTCTATCGCTTCCGAAGCCAACCTTTTTCATCCCCCTATCTCTGTCTCTCCATCGTCCCTGACAGAGAATTTGTCGTAAGAGTCCCATCAGTGAGGTCGAATAAAGGGGGTTTGGGGACTGTTCATCTTCTTCTTGACATCACCAACCAGCTGTAGTCATCATTCTTAGTTCGAAACTCATTAAGAGGGGCTGGATAAATAGGCACCAGAAGTTTCTTCTTCGTTTCACTGAGCATCATTGAAACCCGTTGGGAACTCCTTCCATTCAGAGGGTGTTTTGATAGAATCCGGAGAGGACCAGCGTCACCAAAACAGAGCCTTCCCACAATGCTCCTATTCAATGCTGAGAGATCATTTTAACGTGGCTTCAAGTTTGTCTTCAATCCCTTACAAATCCAGTTCGGTTGTGGGGCATCACCTGCGCACCTGCAGGCTACATCAAGAGTTTTCACTTTTAGCATTAGAGTCCCCCGGCTTCTCCACCAAACACCGACAGGACCCCTGCTGAATTTGTCGTTACTGAGATCAAAACCACCATTATCTCTCGTGGGGATTAGACCTTTGTTCGAGCTGACGTTGAAACTTCTCCATTTGTAACCAGCGTGTCAAGATAAGTCCTCGGTTCTCCTGTCTGAATCATCCCAGTAATTTCAGGTTTAAGTTCCCTTTGCAGCATCAAGCACCAGTTATTAATTGGAGGTAACAAATGATTCGCCTATAGAATACCCCTGGTTTCTCTCTTTGGTCGTTCATCACCAAAGATTGTGAACTATGCCCCCCCAAGTCCAGCAAGCTTCTCGGATCCCCAGTAGGTATCGGTTGAATCGCAAGTCTGAAGGCACATTTCCTCAATTTTCATCCTTCACCATGCATCACGGCTAAACATGTGGCATTTCCATTTCTTCTTTCCTTTTTTTCTGCAGATTTCATTTTATTAGCCTTGCATAATTGTTCGATTACTGGTTCTTACTACGATTGAGTAGTTAAATTTCAATTTATGTTTGACACTCCTGGAATATGGTTAGTTAGAACCAATAAGGTCTTTAGTTTAGATTGTTGCATTTACTATTAATTGGTGTCCACTGTAGCTAATACAAATAGTTAATATCCATGCGATTTGAATAAGAATAGCTCAAATAAATGACACTTGGTTTGCATAAATCATCGCTGTCAACAAAATCACATCACCCAAGCAATCGAAAGCCTTAGTAACCAATCCCAATTACGTTTATGTCACCCAAGCAATCGAAAGCCCTGGTAATCAGTCGTAGGCAGGATCATGTCACCTAAGCAATCAAAAGCCTTAGATAACCAGTCTCAAGTAAGATCATATAATCCAAGTCATTGTAATGGACTGAAATATCAGGGTATCCAATCACAAACATTAAAGCCTTGGGTAATCGGTCTAAGGTGCACAAATATCAAACACTCATCCGATGAGATTGTTAAAATCGAGCACAAATAGGTAGACATTTAAGTAAAGTAAGAAGCAAACAAAAGATTAGCAACTGGCATAAAATCATTAATCTATTAAGACATGTGAAACATATACAAAATATTTCTTTGTTCCAATCCTTTAGTTTTACAAGGCAAAAAGAAGAGAGAGACAGAGAGAGAGAGAGGAGCATATTCAAAGAGAAAGATGAAGGGGGATAAGACAAGTTCCAAATGAAATTAAGCACATCAGTGCAACCTTCGCCATTAGTCACAAAACTTAGATACTCAAGCTAAGGATGGCTTCTTCCTTTGAATTTCCTCTAGTTGTGTCTCAAGTCCATTTCTCTTGCCTGTACTCAAGTTGTGATTGAACTTGACCTAGTTGAGCTTTTAGCTTATCTATCTTCGCTTGGCGTCGTGCTTTCCCTGTGTTCAATTCCTATAAACATCCCCAAACAACACCTTCATATATTTCCTTGGCATCGTGAGCTTCCATGCGTCATAGATAGTGTGTGATGAGTATTATACGCTTCAATGGGTAGAGTGTCAATCATATAAGTTAGCCCAACTAGTATGTTTAGGCCAATGCTCATCATTGCCTCAAGAAACTCAGCTATAGGAAGGTAGTCGAACCTCACCAAGGTTGAGATGTAGTCAACTAAACTTTGAGACATAGTATATCTCTCATGACGGAGAATCCCTTGACTTCCACAAGGTCCACCATCAATATAGATAGATAGGGATATCATCCTTCATTTCTAATATTTATCGTGTAGTTAGCAAGTGACAATGGCAAGTTTTGACTCCTAGTAGTACTCAGTCTTAAGCTTGGAGGATAAGATCACCTCCTCTTGCACTGTCATGTATGTCTTTTTAGTAGGATCATGCACCTCTAATTGAGATGCAACTACATTAGCGACAACATCGACAAGAGCATTCCTCAACTCAGCTTGTGCCATAGAGACCCTTACGACGTCCATGGTAACTATCTCACCCGGTGGCTATGACTCTAGTAGTATCATACTCATCGCTCAGTTGCTTAAATGAAGATTTACGTGATGTCATTACAATGTTGATTAATCACCCTAGCTCGGATAGGAGGGCAGATCGCACACTGGTAGGTATCACAATTGAAGGTAGAGTGTGTGACTCAGATTGTACTAGGACCTATAAACACCATGAACTGTAAGGAACATGTTACATATTGAAAGAAAAAGGAAAGAGAAATATGATGCACATTACCTGTATATGATGGACTATAGGTTCTACCCCAATAGCACTCTATGATCACCCATAGAGGGCTCCATGAATCTTGTAATGTCATCGTTCCACTAGAAAAACTTGACACCCAACAACGAATAATGAATCTTGATAATACAAAAATCAAGTATAACTCAAAAGTTTTCAATCACAACATGAGAGTGATTGGCGTGTTTTTTCAACTGATGCACAAGAATGACCATGCCAAAGTTACTACCCTTCCCTACTACGGAGGCAGCAACCTATGATATGTGGCTTGATGTGAAAGCCAACCCAAATTATATGTGTTGGGGGGATTCTCCACTGATGACCCCAACGTACTCATCACCTCCCTCCACATTTCCAACATTCTCACATAAAACATAAACTTTAATGATCCCAATCATGGACATTGTCAGTGTTGGGGCGGGCCATTATGCTTCTTGAAGGGCTTATGCCTACAATGTCTTGGACAATTGATGGGACACAAATAGTCATCCACCGTTCTTTATCATCCTCAACTCAATTTGGGCTGCCCTACGCGGCTACGCCTTAAAGACCTTCTCATTGTATTTGGATTAAGTTCCTTGTTGTTAATGATTTTAGATTAAACATCAATCTTCATAGTTCTACCATAGACTTCGTTGGTGCTAGGGCCACTCAATAAAGTCTAATCCTACTAAAGGGTGGTGATCATAGTTTGCCAAAGGGAATTTTACAACACCAGGGAAAACATACCCCTCATTGGGGAAGGGGGAAGGCATCATCAATATGAAATCTTGGTAGGGGTGCAAATGGATCGGATCATGATCTGACCCAATCTGATATATATTATATATTTATAAATATATATATATATATATATATGTTATATATTTATTTGTAAATATATTGTTATATATTTGTTATATTATTTATTTTTTTATAAAAACATGTATATATATGATGAAAATAATTAAAAGATACTTGTATTTTTTGTTTTTACTTTATTTAAATTAGTATACTCTATTTTTCTTTTAATAATTTATTAATTTTTAAAGAAAAGAAGTTGGATCAGATCAGATATGAAGATCCGACTTATTGATAAGATTCAAATTCAAATTGAGTCCTATTAGATCTGATCATATTCGAATATCCTTGATTCAAATCCGATCCGATTCGTTTGCATCCCTAAATCCTGATCCGATCTATTTGCATCCCTAAATCTTGGTATTGTAACATCATATTCAAACTACTGTTATACCCTTTCTGGTCTATACATGATCACCTACACATCTTTGTAGTCAAGAAATGAAATAGGGCCCAACTAGAAAATATATCACACAAATTACAAATTTGTATCTCCATGTGATATGATGTTTTCATTACTCTCTACTTCACACCCTACATAGGAGAACTTAACGTTTTTTTATGCCCTCGATGTATGGGTGCTTTACCAAATAGCCTACATTTTTTAAACATCCCTCCACTTCCTTAAAGGATGGAGCTATGCCAACATGTAGACTCAACTATCTCCATCTCCGACAATGATATATTGTTCTCAATATAACTTCATCTCCATTACTCGTGGCAATGTTCATTGTTAATGTTCCTTGAAGATGATCTTTAAGCCCTAATCGTAGACATTCACAATAAAACATATACATAAAAGGAATAAAAGCATATGAAATAATCTCACTACAAATCAAATCCACGAGTTACCAAACAATTCCATCCAATTGATAAAAAAAATGCCCAAAGAATATCAAAGCAAATGGTAGGTCATACCCCAAGGCCACCAACACAACACAACTCAGCTAACTCTTTTTTGACTATTAGAGTCCTAGAAAATGAATTCTTCATTTGAGTGAGAATATTTTAGTGAAATCAAATTTCAAATGAAGGAGATGAACAATATTAGAGGGATAAACATGGAATTATAAAAAAAATTAATGTAAAAATGAAATAGCTCTAAACGTTTCCTATACAGATGGCCTATTGTGTTATGTGGGGCCAACTTACAAGGTATATACAAGTAGGTTTTGGAAGTTTAGGATATATATATAAGTAGTTTCTTAAATATACATGGTATATATAAGTAATTAACCCTAAAAGAGTGAAGAAACAAAGAAACGTTACTTATAGACAATAACCCACACAATTAGGGATGTCAGCGGGTCAGGTTAAATGGTAAACACGGCTTAACCCAACCCTATAGGGTCGAGTTAGGGTCTGGCATATTCAGCTTTTAGGTTTAGGTGAGGGCTTTGATTCTTTGACCCGAATTGGATTCAGGTTTTGGTTAACCCACCCCGTTAGGTCATGATACCATGTATACATAGGATCCTTGTAATTTTTTAACTTCTTACTCCATAGCCTTAAAGTTTAGGATTTTTCTATATGTTTATTTTGGTTTTCCTTTTTTTAAATGGAAAAAGTGACACCACCTTAGAATCTATGAAACAAACTCCAAATTTAAATTAATGGATTTTAAATTTTCAAAACATGTTAAAAAATACAATTGAAATGCTATGGTTGGGTTGAGTTGGTATCGAGCTGAACCCTATAGTGTCAAATCAGGTTCATAAATTATGTATTTATAAGTTGAGTTTGGGTTCAAGTCGAGGCACTGGAGGGTTAGGCTAGGGTTGAGGAAAACCCATGTCAAACCTGACCCATTGAGATCCCTACCCACAATTCAGCCCTCTACTACAAACTCCAAGTGAATGTTAAAAGAAGATGAATAGAGAGAGGGATTTGAATATGAACTCATAAATCATTGGTCTCTTGTGGGAATTAGGAGTTGAAAACATATTGAAAAGCATTGTTTTTTAATTTTTATTTCTTGTTTTTGTTTAAGTTTTAAATTTTTAAATGCTTACTTCTACTCTCAGATCCCCTTCTCTAATTTTTTACTACCATAAAATTATTGGACTTGCCAAACTCAATAAAAGAACCACTACAAACTCGATGAATGAGAGTTGTGATGACAAAACCACTAGAACATCTGCGATAAACATTATACTGGTTGTCGAACTTGATAATTAAACACAATTGCAAACCTTTATGATGAATGAGAACCACTACAAAATGACATACATGATCACCTACTCTTGAGATGCCCTATGTGCAATGCTCACAGCCATTTGAAGCTTCAACAAATGGAGTTTGTCTCATGATCAACTGTGATAAGCAACGGCGACTTGCCTCATCATGGCAGCCATGTCACCAAGACACATCACTATGTTAAAAGGCCTTATTCCTAACACAAGACCGCGAGCAAACTTGAAAAGGATCGTAGCCAAGACGTACTACGTAAGAATTTTAAGGGAAAAGGGGAATCCTTATCCCAAAAGATCCTTACTAGACATGTAGTGAAACCCAGTAAAGCTTACCCTTTAAAGACCTACACACGAGACCAATCTCGAAAATCCTTGCCTTCTAGAATTCTAAGCTCCCATACTTACAACTATACTACAATTTCCCCTCATCTGAAATCCCCTTTTACGCCCTTCTTCCCAATAGATCTCTGGTCATCCTTTGTCTTTCAAGGAGACCATTCCTAATGTAAGTGCCATGGACTTCAATCAATGGTTGGTCAAGTCTCCAAAGGTCTAGAGAGAACGACGATGATAGAGAGAAAAGGGGGGGGGGGTGAGAGAAGGTTGTAGAGAAACCCTAGGGTTAGGGCTGTAGAGTGGTGTCTTATGTGGGAGGAGAGAAGGTTGCATTCAGTCATGGTGTGTGCAAGAGCCACTGTCGATTGAGCATGGGCCAAGCATTTATGGCCCATGTACGTAGTACATCATACATCCATACATCTCATGCAAGGATAAATTGATCCAATCAATTAATCATCTGTAAGGCTCATTTGAAGCCCATTTTAAATCCATAATATTAACTATTAATATTGTCTAGGTATATGGGCCGAATGGTTCAGCCCATATAGCTTTATGTGTTAAGTGGGTTTTTAGCAGTTTTAACTATTTAAAACTGGGCCTTTACAGGTTGGGCCGAATTAACCATTTAGGGCTGACTTTCAGCCTTGATTAAACCCTAGATTCGGTCCAAACAGTTTGAACCAATCTTGGTTCGAATGGGTCTAGGGTTTGATCTTTAATTCAAGAAAATAATTTGAAATTAAATACTGATAAAAGAAAATCAAGAATCAGTCAAACAGGGCTGTTCGCACAATCCATCCTGCA
>NW_010729258.1:762905-774599 GCF_000365185.1 Nelumbo nucifera
AAGGGAACATGAATCAAATATGCACTTTTATTCATTTACAATAAATTCATAAAGTACATCATTCTGATTGAAGCTAAGGGCATACAAAACTGTCTAACAATTTACTCATAGTTTTCTTCATTTTTTTTTATTCCCCTATTTAGTTGCATAGTAAGTTTACAACATTCTGAAGTCAACGAGTTAGTTCTCTTTAGACTTGTGAATTTGCAAACTTGCTCAGCTTAGGTTAGCCTATGTTTTGATAATATAAGGGAAAAATTGAATCTTTGAAAATGTAATTACATCATTTGATATCACATGTAAGTAGAATGTGACAACCAATTAACTCAAGGATCATATATGTTATATTTCCAAAAGGTCTAGGGTACTTTTAAATAGGTTTTAAAATTTTAGGATACTTTTAATTAACATTGTATTTTTTTAAAATAAAAAGTCAAGAAATTAGGCCAAAACAAACCCAAACCAAGCATGATTGGATTGGATTAAGGTTAAAGTTAGGGGGTTAGGTATCACATGAAACATGAATTGGGATTAGGGTGGACCTCCACCTATTATATTTGAAAAATAAAAACCCACCAACCTACCCACACCCCAAAATCCCAACAGAGCCTTACAAACTTGAGCGCACGAGGTCCATGTCTTGAGTTAGCAAACTTGGGCTTGACATCCGGTTAGGCTTGGACCATATTTGAGGTCTAGGTCTTAGAGGTGTGGGCCTTGGTTAGGGTTGTCAACGGTTTGGGTCTAGTTTGAGACATGGTAGAACCATCCTGAACCGATTGTTAAAATCAAAACCAATACCGAATCGACGGGAACTAGGACAGTCGGGTATGCTCCGATAAGGACCGATTACATAAACAAGCCTATTAACACATGCAATTTTTATGACAGAACTACTACTATAACAAAGAAAAAAATTATGGAATCATAGGGCAAGTTACAGAACTTTTGATGTTTTTTGATAAAAAGAAAACAAAGAAAAAAACTATGGAATCATAGGACAAGTTACAAAACTTTTTATGTTTTTGGATAAAAAGAAAACAAAGAAAAAAGTCTGGAATCATAGGACAAGTTATAGAACATTTGAGATACCTTTGAGAGACATGTAATGTCATTGCTGCTTCCAACTTCCACTGGTGCCTCCACCATTGTTTGAACCTTTGAGATTGAATAGTTAGAGAGTGAAAAGAGTTGAGAGTGATAGTGAAGAGAGTAGAAGGGAGATAAGAGTTTGAGTTAAATGAAGGGGGGATCTGAAGAAGAGATGGAAAAGTTCATATCAAGTCTAGAAGAGGAAGAAAGGAAGGGTAGGGGGCTAGGGGCCTCGAGAGAAGGGGACATAAAAAATGAAATGACCCTTGACCATTCGAATGATAAAATTTCTTCCACCCTGACCAAAATGACCATTTTGGACAATATATATTTAGAAGTATTATATATAAAATATTATACATTTAATTTATATTTATATAATCGGTTCGAGTCTGAATCGGTTGGGACAGCCAAAATCAGTCCCCAGCCTATAATAATCCAGACAGAAAACTACAAACCAGAACCAACCCTTCGATAGAACTGGAACACCATACACTATACCTGGTTCGCACGGGTCGGGTCTATTGGGTAGAACCGACCCATTCACAGCCCTAGCTTTGGTTGATCGTAACTTGTAAACCCAGCCGGCCAGCCCAACCCGTCCAATTTGCAGCGCACCCAGTCCTAAGTCCCAAGATTCCCAAGTCCCAACCGTCTAACCCCTAACGTGCTTGTCGCCAGTCAAGACTTAAATCGTCCCCAAAAGTAATTTTTCACTTTTCATCAATGAATCGAATATTGCAAACGTGCCTCCTCTCTCCTTCCTGCTCCAGGGTATGAACCATGATATATGAACATCAATAAATAAATGATCTTACTTTGTGGTATTCTGAGATATTCCACGCTCAGTGTTTTGTTTTGGTGTCTTCAGCTGCCAGTGACATCCCTTTTCAGAAAATATATCTCCTCTGGAGCTCATGGACGGTACTTCTTTACATGACCCACCTTGATTTCCTACCTTTCCTATCAGTTTCCTTGTCGGTTTAGTATTATAACAGAAATGCCCAGTTCGTTTGTGATGTTAATGCGATTTTTCTTCCCATCAATCTGATCTTATAGATAAACGTTTTTGTCACTAGAAAATCTGGAACTGGTTGGTTTCGGCTACAAAGTTTATGGGGGTTTAATTTATGGATTTGTTTCTTCTGGTTAATATTTTGATCAGATATGGATGGGGATGGTTGGTTTGAAAAATTTGTTGTGACTATCTAAATATCTGTAAGATGTTCACAGGCTATATTTCAAGCTGGGTTTCTCTCTTATTCTTTTTCTTTTTGTTTCGTTTTTATAATTTTTAGCTGGGTTTGATGGCCCTCTGTATCGGTATCGGAATTTTAGTTGATGGTAGCTAAATATATGTTAGATGTTCAAAGATTAGATTTCAAACTGGGTTTCCTTGTTATTTGTTTTTTTCTCGTGTTTATAATTTTCTATCTGGGTTTGATGGTCCTCTGTTTCGGAATTTTAGTTGATGTGGACAGACGCATTACTGCCAATATTATAATTACTGATCCTGTTATGTTTTTCGAAAACATCTTATAGCTGAATCTACTAACTTAAAATATTTATGATTTGCACTCTTGTTTTTCTTAACTCACAGTGATGAGGTACTGTGGTCTCATTTTCTAACTATTTCTGTTATGTGCGTTAGGAGAACTCACCCCTAAAAGCTAGCTGTTAGAGGGAGGGAACCCAAGCACATATATACCCACAACAACATCCCATACTACCGATGTGGGATACCTCACATTCGCATCCCATACTACCAACATAGGGCAAATGGATCGTAACATTCCACCATGCTCTGCAGTCCCAGCGCCATGCAGGCTGGCTTTGCACTAGTCCACTTAGTCCCAGCCGAACATTGCAATACCAACATCACCACCTGCGCCACACGATTGCAACTGGAAGGCATATTGTAGGCTCTGATACCATTTGTTATGTGCATTAGGAGAACTTACCCATAAAAGCTAGCTGTTAGATGGAGGGAACCCAAGCACATATATACCCCACAACAGCATCCCATACTACCAATGTGGGATAACCTCACATTAGCATCCCATACTACCAACATGGAACAAATGGATTGTAACAATTCTTAAGCTACTAGGTTTGTTTGTTTTTCTTTTGCATCGTCTATTCCACCTTCTATCTAGTACTTTTTCTTTTCTTATTTTTTTTTTCCAAATCGTGGAGATGAAATTTTATATCTATATACAGCTCAATCTTTCGAGAAACTGAGATTCATCAGGGCCATGTGAAAGTGTCATCAAATAAAAACTCATTTTATGGGTTTAGAACTTTTTGTACAGCTGAAGGTGCGTGCTAACTTTTTACTATCTGAACTGTGATGTTTAAGCAATCGTTCATCCGGTTCCATTGTGATCTTTAGTTTTTTTCTATATTTTTAGTTGAATCTAGTGTCATGTGATGTTTTTCTTCTTTATATCCCACAACCTGAACTTCCCCAGTTGACCTTAATGTTCAATGATGCTTTCCAATTTTTTCTTTTTGTAATTTTTATGTTTCCATTTCCAAATATATGGTTAGGATTGGTACCTATTTGTTGCTACTACAGGTTCAAACTTAGATTGGGTTGAAAAATTGTTAAATGTTGAATTAGCTAGAGCTCGATGTGGTTGAAATCTGTTATATTTTCTAAAGGAGCAGAAAGATACCTTAAACAGAACCCCTTCCCAGAGTACAGCTTTAACATTTCAAGGCCTCACTGTGTGATTCAATAAAACATAACCATGCAGTAGAAAGAACAAAAATTGTATGAAGAGGTCAATAAAACCTACTACATCTGTTGTCATATTTCTTGATTTCTTCTGGAGAGTTCATCATTATTTTTCTGACCTTTCCAAAGATGCAAAGTTAGATGGGTTCCAATCATCCTGCCCCTAAGCACATGTAACAATGCACATATTCAGACAAGGAGAGGGATCAGTCTTGTGTTTTGGAAAGTATTTTAAGTAGGGTCATAAGCTGGGTAAAGTCTTTGGACCTGTTCTCAACCCTCTCTTTCGATGATATAAGAAAGAATTGGGAGAAAGTAGCCAAAAGTTTTGATGTTAGTAACAGGCCTTTGGTGGAGTGGAAGCCTCCTGAGGTAGGTGTGATTAAATTAAATTTCAATGGCAGCAGCTTGGGAAACCCGGGGCCATCTGGAATTGGTGAGTCTTCAGAAATGCTGAGGGCCAGATTGTTTCTCTATTTTCTGGTCCTATTGGGGAGGGAAATTCAGTTAACGCAGAAGTCCAAGCTGTCCTACAAGGAGCAGAAATTGCAAAAGAGCTGGCAGTGGAGCATTTAATGATTGAAGGTGACTCCAAATTGGTGATTGGATGGCTAAAAGAGCCAGAGATAGCAGCCTAGCCCTACAGGGAGGCTTTGAGAAGATTTAAGTGGCTAACATCAAATATCTTAGTCACAGTTCAATGGGAAAGAAGATCGGCAAATGGGCTGGCAGATTATTTAGCCAAACAAGGTGTACATAGGAATCATCTCTTTTGGGCTCAATTGTAAGCCTTATGATATAGTCTAGAGGCTGCACCTTGCGCCTCATTGTTGGGAGCTCTATGTTGTATATGTTTGTTACTCTTAATAAATAAAACAACCATTTTTATAAAAAAAAGCACATATTCAGTCAAAATGCAAAGACTTGTAACTGCATGGCTATTTCTCAAGGTGGCTTATCTTCTTAAAATGCAAATACTTGGTGGTAAAATCCTTAAACTAAGAATATTTTATACATATAACATATTCAGGCATCAGGGGTGTGATTAGAGACAACATGTGAAAATATTTTGCTAATTTATTTTGGACCAATTGGTTATGGGGAAGAACTGCTAGCTCTAATATGAGGTCTGATGTATGTGGGCATGGAAGGGTGGAGGAACATTACAAGTGGAAGGAGACTGTGAAGTTGTCATTAAATGGCTGGGTATGTTATTTAGCATTAAGTGAGGGCTCTAGCTTCCAACCTAAGCTGCATGTTCAGGTAGACCCCTAGAGAGGCCAATGGTTTGGTATGTTATTTAGCCAGGGCTGGGGTCACAAAACAGCATTGCATGTGGAACACTAGGCTTGGGGGTCAATTATAAAATGTTGAAAGTATGAACCAATAGTTTTTGGTCAACAGATTTCTGTTCTTCGTACTTGAATACCAGTACCCACCTTTTTGATGGTGAGGAGCTTTTCACATATATTACAATAAAACCTTTTACTGTTGTTCAACATATATTATGATAAGATGCATTGACACATATAATAGTAATATGTACCTATAGTTGTAATATTACAATAAAGTGCCTTCCTTGTGATTTTGGTCACCTAGGTGGGTGCCTATTTTATAGCCATGGTGTTCAGGCGAGGTGCTCAACCAAGGACACCTTGTTGCTTAGGTGACACCTAGGCTGCACCTTGACAACTATGGTTCCAAATGTTTGAAATATTTTACATGGGTGTTTTGAAATTGATTCTCTACCTGTATCAGACCTTTAATTTTCCTTGCAAATTCCTTATCAACTTTGTATTTATGTAGTGTAATTTTGTAGTTAGATTGATTTCGATGTTGCACAAATCTGTGCATCCATTTTTAAAAGGCATGGCATAAACATGCATAATTGGACATTTAGGAATATGTTTTCTTTAGCTTATTCACCATGAAATTTTGGTTATTTCACAGTAATATATTACAAGTTGATCTATATATTGATTAAAATGTACATTTATATTCAATCAGCCTATATTTTACTGAAAATCCCTTTGAACATGCTCAGTGTTTTAGGTTATCTCTAAAGAATTTCACCTTTTTGTCAACACTATTTTATAGTGCAATCCAGGAGTTTCTCTGATGAATTTGGCATTACTCACTAAAGTTATTTATAGATGAATTCCGACTGATCTTATCTAGTAACATTCATGATTGATTCTTAATTATTTCTTATTATTCTTACCTCTATATCTGTCCTCGTTCTTTCATTAAAATATTCCTTAATTGTTCTGTCCAAGGGGTGGGATTGCCTTGGATTTTGGGACACCTTTACCTGTTTACCGGGAAAATGCTGTAATTTAGATGACATTTAACACATGTCAGAAGAATGGATCAGCAATCAAGAAGATTATGCTGCAGGTCTTGAGGGACCTTGGGTCTTTCCAAATGGGATGGATACTCTAGAAGGTTTTCTATCAGGTCCTGCAGAGTGCAGACAAAGTTTCAATTCATTTGGAAGCTTAATTAGTTTCTTTTTTTGCTATGAAAATGGATAATACAATTGGGGTAGGCAGTAACCCTCCCCCAAACCCTGATGAAGGCAGTTTTTGGTCCCGGGTCTAGGCTACAACCAGCAGGAGATGTTACCAGCGAGCTGGTTGTCACCTTTGAGCTTTATTGGTTTCTTGATGTACCCTCCACTTAAAGAGATAATTTGTTATCTATCCCATATATGTCCCGAATTTTATTTTATATTTTTAAATTTATCATTGAGGTCTTTTATCTATGTTGTCTGTCTTGGTTAATTTTTCTAATTTAGATTGAGGTCTTATTAGTCATATGAAGTTATTAGGAAGGACTATAAAGACAAGTTTGACCAAGGTATGAATTCTTTGATAGAGAAGTTTTTATCTTCAATCCCTTCTACAATGTATGCCCACTTTATACAGTATACCTATAGATGTTTAAAATGCATGTGTTTGTTTACATTGATATCCCTACTTAGTGCCCAACCTATTCAAGAATGTATCACACTATCACTTTGTGCCTGCACTGTCTTTTGGTTTTTATTGTGCTTATAGTTTGATAATAATATGCATATATGAAAAAGTGGTGGTTCCTACCATCTGATACAGTTTTATGGTCAATTTAGATCTGTCTTCGAAGAAGTGTGTACCATGTGACTCAAAGGATATTCGGCCCATGACTGAACAAGCAGCTAATGAGCTAATAACAAAGGTTCATTTCAAATCTCTATCTTTCTTGTGTGCTTCCTTTTGTATTTGAAGTAACCATTCTCAACTCATATATTATTAGGTACCAGAGTGGAATCTGGTAAATGAAGGTGGTATCCTGAAGCTGAGTCGATCATGGAAAGTGAAGGCTTTTACCAAAGGGCTAGAGTTATTTCAGGCTGTAGCTGATGTTGCTGAAGCCGAAGGTATTTTGTTATTTCAGTTCTAGTCCTTAGAGAATGTTGAATGATCTTCTTTGATCAGAATTTTATTGCTGTTGATGGCTGTTATGGTTTCTTGAAGGAATAAGAGAGAAAGTAGGGAGAGAAAGAAGAGGAAGATACCTGGTATCACTCACAGGGTGCCTAGAATCACTCTAGGGCATGGGAATCACTCACCATATTTAGCATAAGCTGAAGAAAACTCGTAAACTTCATTTCTCTTTGTGTAAAACGTCCATACATATTTATAGACTCTAAACTCCTAATTATCCTAGGAGTCAAACTGTTAGACTCATAATAGTCCTAGGAGTCAAACTGTTAGACACAATAATCATAGTAGGACTCAAACTAAGCTGTCATATCCTATTTCAATTCAAAGAAGACTTAATAATGCTAATCCTACTTATGCAATGACTAAAATTTTAAACATAAATAAACTATAACCAGACAAATTAAACCCTATCATTGGACCCCATAGGAAATTGCAAAATGACAAAAATACCCCTACTGTCAAAAAAAATTCAGAAATACATAAAATTTCATAAAATTCCAATTTGACTCTTCATCTCCTGCATCACCAACTCACTAGCCAGCTGCTTAGTTTCCTTCATGGTGTGTTTGCACTTCCAAATTCCTGCATTGTTGTTCCTCAGACACCCCGCTACTATCGTCGACTTCCACCAATATATTCTCCAAGTTGAGTGCCCTGGATGGCTGGCCACTTAATCAGCTTGTAGTATTGTTCTCAATTTGTGAATTCTAAGTTTTTTAGAAGGTTCTATTATCATAGGCTCATAGCTGTTCCAAGGTTGAATCTTAAATTGTAAATTGTTGTGAATGTCCACCTATCCCTTTTCTTTATATAAGTTTTACACTAGCGGGGACCTGTGCGATGCGCGGGCTTTGTTAAAAGAATTTGAGACAAAAGGAGTTACAAGTGCAACTTGGATGGGCCTAACCTGAGCATGACCTAGCTCAATGAAAGCTTTTGCACATATTGGGCTTGAGTTTTCGAACTTCAAGCTAGGCTTGGGCTAAAAATCTCAGGCCTAACTTAAACTTAGGTTGGGCTTGGATTGAGCTATTGAGTAGCCCTAGCCTAAACTTAGCTCAATGAAAGCTTTTGCACATATTGGGCTTGAGTTTTCAAACTTCAAGCCAGGCTTGGGCTAAAAATCTCAGGCCTAACCTAAACTTAGGTTGGGCTTGGATTGAGCTATTGAGTAGCCCTAGCCCGGCCCGGCTCAATATGAACCTACCCAACATTTTATGATATACATATCGACACATTACCATCTATTCTACTTGAAAATTGGGCTACAAAGATAAACACGTCCAAGCCTAAGCCCAGCTCGTGATGTTGGGTTAAGTTTTTGTTGGGGCTGGGTTGGTAAACTCGGGCGTAACTTTGAGTTGGGCCAAGCCTGGATTTGAGGTTTGAGACTTAGGTTGGGCTTGGGTTGACCCTCAACCTGACCCAATCCGCACAATTTGCACCCCAAGAAGGAGCATTGTGACATTCCTAATGGATTAGGGGATTTTAGATTAATAATAATTAAGTTTAGAACTAATAATTTTATTATTTTTTTAATTTTGTCAACAAATTTGTAGTATTATCTTATTTTTTTTAAATGAAATTTAAATGGATATCAAATTATAAGATTTAATTTTGAAACTAAGATTTTCTTCTTTTTTGTCGTTTTTTTTTTATAAATGTTCTTTTTTGTTGTTTTATTAATAAACATGTTAGGTTTAAGTTGGGTAAAGTCACTAAAAAGTTGCTTTTGTATAGTTGGGCTAGATTTAGATTAGTATAAGGTCAAGTTGGATTTAAGACGAGCTAGAACTACCTAGAGGCTAGTGCCAAGCCCAACCTGAGGACTGAAAATAAAAGCTCAACCTATGCATAAAATGCAGGCTGGGTCAGTTGAAGATCGGGTTGGGCTTGCCCAAGTTGCACCCCTACTCCTTGCATTGTAACTACACAGTGTTGTACATGTTACACTTACATATATAGGTCTCATCTCATGCTATACGATAATTTGAAATTGGGTCACAACAACTGCAAGGAGCCTTAAGGCATTTCCATTTGAGTCGAGTTAGTCCAAGTCCAACCCACATTTTTTAAATGGAATCTAAATGGATTTTAAAATTTCATTATTTTTTATTTTTATATCATTGTTAACGGGTCCTTTGTTTTATATAAGTCTCTTATGTAGTATTTGCACTATGCACAATAAAAGGTCCCAACTCATAAAAAATATTAATTTAATAATATTATTAATTAATTTAAAATGCATTAATACTAAGTTATTTAATAAAATAAACAGAATAAACAGAACATGATACAACATTAGAACATGGGTTCTATGTGCAATATATCAAACCCATGTTTATTATGTCCAATAGATTTTAATCATAATATTATTAAAATTATCTGTTAATATTTTTTTGTATTTAAGTTTCTTGTTTTTATTAGTGTTTATTAAGTTTGATTTTTAAGTGGAATTGAAATATTTTTAATTAACATCTTAAGGAAACCAAAATTTCTTAAATTTTATTAACTATTATAAGATAAAAAGTGTTTTAATTTTTACTAAGTTTTATTAATAGTTATTATTTTTAAGTGGAAGTTTAGTGGATTTTAAATTAACATTTTTTTAGAATAATACTTTTATTTTTTAGCCTCAACCTATTTAAGTTAATATTTTAAATTAATATTTATTGTATTATGTTGTATTATTATTCCCTCCCTCCCTCTCTCTCTTTCTATAATTAATAATATAATATCTCTCTCTCTCTTAATTATGTGACTACTTTGTCTTGATAATAGTGTACAGTTTTATTGATGACATAATTCCTTTTTATATTTCTAAAGTAAAAAAATAAGAAAAATGTAAAAAAGAGAAAATAGATAAATAAATTTCCTCAAAGGAGAGGCATGCTGACAAATTAAAAGGACAATAAATGTATTGAAGACATATGGAGGTGATTATCCCTAATCATGGAAGAGAACAGAAGAGTATAACAGCAGCAAAAAGAGAGGCCATGCCTTGCCAACTTAGAACTTTATACAATAGCCAATAAGCATCCAACCTCCATACAAAACTTTCATCATTCAAACTGTGAATCATAGTGTATATTGTAGGTTTTTGGCAACGTTGTTTGTAACCTCTTTTTGCTTTTATTTTTCAATGACTGCAGAAATTGGGAACTGGCATGGTGCAATGTAGGGCATACTTTGAGAGAGATGACTTTCATGCTTATTCCATCTGCTGGCAGATGGAAATAATAATTCTAGCCTATTGAAATGAACATTCCAAGTATCAGACATGACAAATGTGTCTTAGATTAAAGATATCAGTCCATTTGAAATATGTTCTTCCAAACAGAGAATGTTTGATTACATATCAGTGTAGTAGTAGAGGAAATGTGATTTGAGAGGTTTACAAAATGAACATGGTATTTTGTCATGCTGTCTCAAATGTATATCTTTTGTGGTATGCATCACTGCATCCTAAGAAGTTGCATGGGATTTTCTGTTTTCAATTTATGGTAAGCAATGATCTTTTTGTTCTCAATGCAGGCCATCATCCTGACCTTCATCTTGTAGGATGGAACAATGTGAAAATTGAAATATGGACACATTCAGTTGGTAAGGATTAGTTATTAGTAAAGTTATTTTGTGATTGAGTAATGATTTCATTTTTTTTGTAAGAATTGAGTAATGATTTCATTCTACTGAAAATTTTGTGTTTTTCAAATTCTCTGACATATCTTGCCAAAGAAATAAAAAATTTAATTAAGCATTGTATGGAACATATAAAATTAAACACTACATAGAATGTATCAAGTCCATAATCCAGACTGGATTGGATGATACTGCCCAACATGGTTTGTAATATCAATATCAATGAACATTTCACCATGTAGAGTTGGGGAAATATCAGAGATATTTCGCTAAGGTATTTGGAAAATCTAAAAGCAGTAAAGTTTTCTGGAAACATTAAGGGCCTGTTTGGCATCAATTCTAATAATTTTCATTCTCAGGATCCATCCAGAAAAGAATGGATTCTAGCTCTTCATGGTTCTGATAATATATGTGTAAGCGTTTGGGACACCTTTTCCTTAGAATCAGAATTAAGTTTAGGAACGAGCCATTGAGAAGGGAACTCTAGATCTGGAGAACTTCAGGAGAAGGGAATGAGCATAAGAAGAGATAAGTCAATAAAGCATTTGGAAAAATAAGACCAAGAACTTGATGGAGTGTCAAAAACACAACATACCAAGAGCGGGTYTCTCCTTCAAGCTGCATGAAGCACCCACTAAAAAGCCTCAAATTCCAGATACATCTGAGAAAAAGATCCAAGAAAATGAACAATAAAAATGAGGTTTTGATCCCAAAAGAGGATTTGAAAATGTCAGGATT
>NW_010729258.1:780855-799043 GCF_000365185.1 Nelumbo nucifera
ACTGCATCACTCGAATCAGCCCTCTTCTCTCCATCGGTTAGGGGGGGGGGGCTTCCTACAAACCACTGCAAACACCCACAAACCTGCTGACCGGAGGCATAGAAACCTCCAAGGGAAGAGGGCGGCCACTCCTTTTCAGCCCCTTCCCCTATCTTCAACCGATGCTAAAGAAAAAATAAAAAAACCCTCGGCCAAATCCGAGAAAACCAGAATTCTAGGCAGATTCAATTTTTTCACTGTGGCTCTGATATCATATTATAAACCTAATCTGCACTAGAATTCTGTTAGAATTAGGGTTGAAGAAATATTAGAGAGACTAGAAGAAGTAGTAGAAGAGAGGAGAATAGAGAAGAAGAAAATTCTGGTTTGAACTAGAGAACTCAGATTTCTCTCTAGTCGGCCAGATTGAATTTATATGTTTCTATCCATAATAACAAAAGACTACTTTGTCCCCACTTAAGTATGGGACACATCATCTAACAGAAATATTACACATCAGCAACTTTAAACATAAATATAAAGACTAAATACCCCTACACAGTTGACATTAACAGGTGCAAATATTGATAGATGCACATGGTGGCTCCCATGGCTTTGTTGGCTTCCCCATGGTCAAGTACTTATGATTGGTTGATTTTCCATAATGACACCACTTATGGGAACGTGTTCCCCATAACTGTCTGCCCTATGGTCGTGAGCAAAAAGGGCTCTTGGTTGGTGCATGTCAGCCTTGGCAATATGATAATGGCTTTCATTTGAGGGGAAATATGGAACCCAATGTGGAAGAGACTCACATGTTAGGGGGATATTGTTGGGATGCACGTGCGAGTGTATAGAATGTAGAGTCCCATATTGGAAAGAAATGAGGTGTAAGGAACTTATTTTCATTGATAATTCTTTGGCTGAGGTGAGCAGCTTTGGGACAAACAAGGGTATATTTGTTGAAGAGGCATCTATAATGAGGTTCATTTACTTTCAGGAAGGGCTAATCAAAATGCTTTATGTTCAGAAAAGCTTAATAAGAATGCTGTAGTAGGTGATGCTATTCAGCAAAAGAGTTTCAGAACCGGACCATCTTTTGAAGATTTACTGAAGAACATTAGTGAATGGTGATTACTAGGCATGAAAGGGTGAGATAGAACTGCAGCAAGAAGATGAGTTCATCCTTTTAGATGGGAGTGGTTCATTCGGATAAAAATGATAAATATTGCTAGTGGTTAAAAGAGAACTAAGCAAGAGTTTGGATGTGAGGAACATGCAAGAAAAATTTTTAAGAAATTAGAAGAGGGTTAAAAATGCTGTATCTGCAAATGTATTAGGCAGGTTTATCAGAGCAAGGTTTCATTAGAAAGGGAAGGGAGATCTATTTTAGGAGGTGTTTTGAGATGAGGATGTACTGAAATATATTGATTTTACTAGGAGTTTATTGTGTGAAAATGCTTATAGAGCATCTTCTTTGAATGCGGAGAATGTTGTAGATGTGGTTTTAAGAGTCATTGGGATGTATCTGCTTTTGTTGTAATGTAAGAAGGGGGACTGTCTATTATGACTATATTTTAGGGTTGGTGTTTTGAGATAAGGAGGTGCTGAATTTTATTAATTTTACTAGGAGTTTACTGTGTGAAAATGCTTATAGAGCATCCTCTTTGAAGGCAGGGAATGTTGTAGATGTGTTTTTAGGGGGATTGTCTATATGACTATATTTTAGGGTTGGTTCTCTCCTATTGGGGACTTTGCAGGTTATATTTGTTGGATATTGGTTCTTAGCATGTTCTTATTAGGTCTGGTATGATGTTCTTTTTTTCTTTCTTCCATGATTTCTGATCACCACCTATTATGTTCTTTTTTTATTGTAATGAAAAATTTTCTTCACCATAAAAAAAAAAAAACAGTTAGCTTTATTGGCATCTTTTGAACTCCTCTTTTAGTTTAAGTGAACTGCTAATTTTTAGTCTGGCTGCTTATAAAATAAAATCACGTCTTAGATCTATTTACCTTTTTCTTTTATTTCTTTGTCATATTCCCATTTCCTTTTTTTTCTTCCCCTATTATGTTTTGTTTTCTTCAAAGGTCCCTCATGCAGTATTTCTTCTTTTTTGCTTTTATGGGCGGGTAGGAGTTGAAAAACTAGTCTGGCTTAGCCAGATCAGGGGTTACAAGGGACGATGAGGATTTTTTTCCCTAATTTGGGGTGAATAGAAAAATTCTTCTCTTTGTACCCTTCTGTTTACTTGTCTGGGTTGTATGGATTCTTCTTTTCATCTTTTAATAAAATTCACTTTATTGTTTCTGATAGAGAAAAAAAGAACTGATTTGACCTTTTCTCCTTTAATAAATTGAGAACAATGTTGATATAATCTAAGGTTATTTCTAGTAACAAAATTTGCTCTTGGTAACATAAACATAGTTATTACTTTTTAGAAAATTTAACTTCTAATGCTTCCAGAAGTAAAACTGTAACTCCAGTTTTGCCGAGTGAGCATAGCCTCTTATGGTGAATGATACAATCTTAATGAACTTTTGAAATAATTTTCAACCTTGTAGCTCCTTTAGTATTTAATGAAGTTCATTATGAATGAAATTTTGTTTCTTAACATGGTTTTGATGCTGTTCTAATGTTCTAAACCAGGTGGACTGACAGAAAATGACTTCATACTTGCTTCCAAGATCAGTGCTCTTAACCTGCAACATCTGCTAAGAAAGAAGGCTACTGCCTAGCCATCAATGTGGGCATTGCTGGTCCATGATTCTATTATGTAAAAAAGCACTTTCATATGGGAAAACGGATCTTTTCTTTGATAGTCTATCTTGTAATGGTCTTAGTTTACTTCCACTGGAACTTCTGATCCTATTCTACCCTGTGGGAAGTTGCATTTTTACTCGGGTGATTCATGAATCCTATGGAGTCAAGGATCCTAGGCATTGCCTTGCAAATTTCATGCTTATATGTTTGGGTAATTATAAGGCCTATAATCTAGCATCTCTAGGCAGTTTTTTATATTTTTTTTGAGGTGTTTAGCCTGATACATGCAAAAGTAGAAGATGGTTACTTAAAGCTCAACTTTGATGGTCAATGCTGATGAAGCCAAGAGTTGCAAATTATCTTCTTTCATTGCCTTTAGCTCCTAACAAGTACTTGGTCCTGATTTGGGGGAAGGGGGTTCCAAATGTATGCAGGTTCAAGAACTTTGAGTGTCGAGCACGGATCAAAATTTTGCAATGTATACGAGCTGATGCATATTGTATTGGCAGGTTACCCATAAATCGTTTTTAAGTTTTTTTTAAACCTTTGTTTTAAATATTAAATAACATTATTTCCAACTTCCTCAAATTTTGAAAAAAGAAAACTAGAAGAAATAAGGTTCAGAGTACCAATACACCCCTTCCAGCGTATCATTGTGTATCTATACTTTGAACCATGGTCTTGAAGCCATATCAAGAAACTTCATTGTTCTTTTGTTATATCATTTAGGGAATCATTGTCAACTACTAAGCCAAATAATTTACTTAAAATCATCTATCATTTGAAATTTAAAAGATGACTAAATCCAAAGAGATTTAAAATTGTGGAGGGTACATGAAAGTTTGGAATTGATTAAGGATTTTGTGAAAAGTAAAAGAGAAAGTCACTCAATTAACTACTTGGTTGCTGATGGCATGAAACCCTAGGCAGCGTCCTCATCCATGGCAGATCCCAAGGATGATCCTCCTCTTTCTATGAAACCTTCCTTTGCTTCTATTCTGTCTCGTGTTTCTCCTTTGTCTAAACTAGTGTTAGATGTTCCAGTTGTCGATGCAGGCTTGAAACAAGGTGAACCTGTTATTTTTTTCAAAAGATATCTTTGAGAAATCCTATGATATACTTCGTTGGGCTCTGATTGGCAAATGTATGCATGGTTGACCCCCTCTATCAGAGATTAAAGACTTCATCTGCAATACTTTTACTTAAAAAAATGAGGCATGGGTGATTGGTCTTTGATTCGAAAAGTATTTTGATTAGATTTGATGAGGATGACTTTCTTAAAGTTGGTTCAGAGAAGTTTTCAAGATTAAAACCTTTTTATTCAGATTATACAAAACTACTACTCCTAGGGTTTGTGTGGAGTTAGACTTGCTCAAACATCATCCGAGCAGAGTCTAGATTGGTTCAGGTCGTGATGGTTTCTGGCAAGAAATTGTTTATGAGAATCTCCCTGAATATTGTGAAAACTGCCACAAAGTTGGTAACTCGACAATAGTTTGTAGAACTTTCCACTTCCCCCTCTAATCAGGTTATGTTTCAAACCCCTGGGGTGGTGGAGGAACATCGAGATTCTGATCATGTCCTAGAAGTTTTGGACTTAGAAATTGAGGAAACTGTAGTCCTGCATAGGCCTGTCAATGATACCCAAAAATCCGAGGCCTGACCTGATTATCTCGGATTTAGATGTTACAATCTACATCTGATTAATAATCGGATCGGATTCGGATTTCACCCCATCAGGTCCAATTAAAATCTGAATTCAATTATATTATAATATTTAATAATTTAAATATATATATTTTATATAATTATGTTTAAAATTATAAAAATATATTCTATATATTATATTATATATAGATTTGAATATATAATAAATTAGTATTTTATATTTATATTAATTTATTATATATAAAAGTTGAAAAATAAATAATTTTCAAATTTTCTGGTATTTTAGAAAATTTATAATGGAATCGGATTAAACCCGAATCTGATATGAGTCTATTAGGATTCGAATTCAAATCTGAGTTTTTAAAATCTGATCGGATTTCAGATTAGATTTGAATTCTTAGTAATTGGACCGGATGCGAATTTTATTACACCCGATCCAAGTCCAATCCGATTACAACCCTAGTCTTGCACATTCTAGTCTCTAAGGATGACTTGATGGTTGTTTGTAACAAGGATAATGTTAGTTTTGATAGATGTAGATGCTAGAGGCACCTAATCCGAGAACAAGAAATGTAAAGTGGTTATTTCCATCAATGATTTGAAATCTTTCCAGTCTCTATTACGGCTAGATTATGCTCATTGAATAAAGTCCAGACTAGCAATTATCAAGCTTTGGATCCCGAGGGGGGTCTAGGTATGCCTTTTACCTCTCTTTAATTTATGAATATTTTATTCTAGAATGCAAGGAACTGAGAACAATCCCATGGTTTGTAGATTGAAAAAGTTGAAAAATTCTCATAATGTTGGTGTGGTAGACCTAACTGAGCCCAAAATTCCAGTGTCTCAAATGTACTCTTTTACTAAAGGACTTAACTTTGGAGGATTTGTGGCTAATAATTTTGATAAATTTCGTATTGCTATTCTTTGGCACTAATGATAGCTTATCCTTTTTTTCTATACATGTGAGATGTTCGGTACTGGATAGAAGACTTCTCTGGCACTTACTTTCAAAAGCTTTGAATAATTTTGATATTCCTTGTTTTCTTCGGGGAGATTTTAATGCTATTTTCAGTGAAGAGCAAAAGCTTGGGGGTATCCAACCCAATGCAGGGAGTTTCAGAACTTTGTATTTTCTGTTGGTCTTCATGATTTGAGAACTCCCAACTGAATACTGAAGATGGTCGCATGTTGAGCTAAGGGTGTCAATGGATCGGTTTTGGATTGGACCCCGTCCAGTCCAAAATCAGTTTGGATGGATTGGATGGACCAATAAGATATATTGGATTGAACTAATCCGGTCTAAAATATTTATTGGATTGGATTGTCCGTAACAAATTTATATTGGATTGGGTTGGATTAAGCCAATATCTGGTCCATTGATATAAGATAAGAATATATGTGTCAATAGACCAGGTTTGGGTTGAAATCAATCTAAATCAAGATGAATTTGAACAGATTGGATGGTCCAGACATTGAATTGGACTGGTCCAAAACATTCATTGGATTGGATTGGATTGGACCTAGTCCATTTATAATGGATTCACATTGGACTGGATCGGATTGGACCAAATCTAGTCCAATTGACACCCCTATGTTGAGCTTTGTAATGCCAAGTAGAATTTGCACATTGACTTCTACAGGAGGAAACATATTGGAGGCAAAAATCCAGGGTGCAGTGGCTTTTAGAGGAAAACAAGAACATGAACAGAAGTTTTTCCATGCTACAATTAAAGCAAATAGAAATGTTATTCCACACTGTCAAAATGAGGGTATCAAATTTTTTGATAGAATTCTCTTGGTTGAACTGTGCAGAGTGGACACTAGCTTGCTTGATATTAGGTAGTGATATCTTCTATTGATAATGAGAATGTGGTGACTATCCCCTCAGTTGAGGAAATTAGAAATGCAGTCTTTTCACTTTTTAAAGATAGTGCGTTGGGAACAAACGGGTTCACTGGATATTTCTACACCCACTGTTGAGACATTGCGAGGGAGGATATTGTCGATGCAATCTAGGATTTTTTTTTTCTAGGGGTGATCTTCCTCTTAGTTTCACTTTGGCTTACATCTCTCTTGTGCCAAAAGGTTAGAATCAAGGTTCAACAAATCATTACATATCGGCCCGTATCGGCTGATACATATCGTATCAGGGGGTGGAAGAGCCTTAAACCGCCCCTGAACCGGATTTAAAAAAAAGTTAAAAAAATAAAAAAAATAGTACCGATACTGCCYGATACGTTCCTACCAACGTATCAGGCGTATCAATATTTAGAACCTTGGTTAGAATCTTTGTCATTTTTGGATTACCGGCCTAGTAGTGTATGCAACTTCTCTTATAAAATTATATCAAGGGCTCTTGTTGACAGATTAGCTTGTGTTATGCATAAAATTATTTCTCCACAATAGGCTTTTATCAAAGGCCGAAATATTATGGATAATATAAACCTGGTGCAAGAACTAGTATAGGAAATTGACAAGAAGGTGAGAGGCCATAATGTTGTAATTAAGCTTGACATGCTAAAAGCATATGACAAATTAGATTGGGGCTTTCTCTTTACTGTCCTTAAAACATTTGGTTTCTCTATTGTTTGGATGTCTCTTATTCACAAGGTTGTGTGTAATTGTTGGTTATCTTTGAAAGTGAAGGGATGCATTTATGGCTACTTCAAGTCCTCGAGGAGACTCCGACAAGGTGATCCTCTTTCCCCCTACCTATTTATAATTGTCGAGGAAGTTCTTAGTCATGGGTTATCTACATGTCGATGACACAATTATCTTTAGCAATGCATCTCGTGCTGCAATCCGAAGGTTGACGGAATTCCTAGAGGTGTATGAGGTTGTTTTGACAATGCATTAATAAAAGGAAAAGTTGCTTTTACACATCTATAAAGGTCTCCCCTAGCTACTAGATTGAAAATGCTCTAGGTTACGCTTGGTTTTGGAACACAATCCTTACCTTGCAAGTAGCTAGGTGATCTTATTCACAAAGGGAAATCCCAACAATATATGTCTGATGAATTCATGCGGAAAATCACTTCAAATATTATAAAGGCTCTTCAACTTGACGCAGAAATGTTGAACTCATGAATACCCTCATGGCTAATTCAACTTGGCATATTAGAGAAGGCCCTGTTCCCTATGGCTACGTTTGGTTTGAAGGAAAATGTAGGGAAAGGAAGGAAAAGGTAGGGAAACCTTTACAAACTTTGAATTGGTTTCCCTATCTTTCCCTTCCTTTCCTTACCTTTTCCTTTAAACCAAATGTAACTGTCCCCACGATTTAGGTGAAGGACATTTTGGACGATAGGGGTATCTGGAACTGGAAGAAAATAGGGAGACAACCTCTTGTCTGACATTAAAGAGTTGATAATCTTTCAACAAATATCTTTGAGGGAAGGTCTTGACCTTCAAATGTGGCGACACACCTCTAATGGAGACTTCACTTGCAATTAGATTTAATTAGCATAAGCTAGTCTGGAATAGTCAAATACCTCCAAAATTTGCTTTTCTTATATGGAAAATTTTAAGAGAGGAGACGTCCCAAAACGGATGGAAGCATTCACTAGCTAGGCATTCCAATTGTTTCTACTTGTAATTGTTGTGCTAGGTCATCAGTTGAAACTATAATAGATCATCTTCATCTATGGAACACTAGCCTCGAAGGTGTGGAATGAATCACGTCTTAGTTGATATCACTTGTGATACTTTTATAGATAGTTGTTTTGATCGTAGAGACTCTTCCACGTTTCTATTCAATTATGTCTTTTGATGATCTTCTTTTTCTTCCGAGGCTTAGAATTGGTTGATTTTTATATTTTAATTTGTATTTATGGGGGTGTTCTTTTTTTGGCTTTTGAGAGGGGGAAAGTTGATCAATGGGATTTTGGTTCCCATTGACCAAGAATCTCGTGTTTTTTTTTCAGATTTATGTGGAAACCCAAAAAAGTTTATTTTCCAGGTAAGTGATACCCATCTCCTAGGTGGGTAAATAACTTTCCCACCTAGGGGGAAGTTGTCAACACTTGAATGGGACAAAAATGCCCCTTTTAATAATGGATTTTTATGGCTAAAATGGTCATTACCTTATTTACATGAAAAATTAAAGAACATGGGTAAATGCACTTACCCGGGTATGTGTTTCCCAAGAAAACCTTACCCAGGTAATATAGCTTACCGAAAAGCGAACGGGGCCTATGGGGTCTATAGATTATTTTGAGAGATTGATGTTTTCGAGTTTGTGGCAAGGTGGGCTACGTCCTCCCTTATATAATTTTATTTATAGTGATATTATTTTAATAAAATTTTAAGGTGGCCGCACCTCCACTTAGAGTAAAAACTACTTGGTGCTTTTCCGATCTTCACAAAGGATCTCAAACTTCCTACGCTAAACATACTTGAAGTTGTTATGTTTGTGCCTTAAATTCTTTGTGGTGACCCTCTTCATGAATCCATTCCAAATTAATTTGAGAAAAACCCAAAGGCAAATTTTCAAAGTGGTTTGTGGTAGATGCATAGGGCCCGTAGCCCACCACAAATCACCATTGCGGGTGTGGGGTCTGGACCCCTGCGGCGGTATGGACCCAACCCATATCCATCTTATAGGTCCAAATCGAAACAAAGAGTTATGTATTTCGAGGGTTTTTTCTCTTATACACTGAGTTTGAGTCTTGTGAGGGACAAGTGACACATTGGGTGTATTTTGGGGCTTAGGATTTTTCCGTGAGGGTACAACTCTGCATTTCTTCTCCATTACAAACTTCATAGTGAATTTTTATTCCTCCTTCACCCGTGGACGCAAGCTATAACTTGAACCATGTAAATTTATGTATATTCTTTGTGCTTGTTTCTCTTTATCTCTATTTTAATTTCAGTTTGGGTACCATTCGAATCTGTTTTCTTGATGTTTTCCTCAACAGAAATAAAAGAATCTAACTCATACAACCAATGGCTCCAATGATTCTCCACCAGGTTTGACCCATTGGAGAGAAGGGAACCACTGAATCAGTATTTATGGCCCTACATAAGAGCAGTTTTAGCCCAGAATTTGTATCAATGAACAACTAGGATCGAGCCCTTGAGACCAAGAAAAAGAAGGGCTAAGTTGCTAACCAGTTCACGTGGCAACTACAAAGGAAAAAACAATCGTAAATAACAAATCTTAAAAAAAGGATGTGGATATTATAAGTTGAAACATTCGAACAGTCTAACAGAGCAGGATGGCTAATAGGGCTATAATTGGTTTTATGGTCAGTTGGTAGAGTTGAGTTGAGTCAATAAGGGAAAAATAAATTGGGGAAAAATCGTGATTGATTATGAACATGAAATGAACAAGTCATAAGAAATAGTACATGAAATCCCCGAAACTTCCATGTAACGATGGATCAAATGTAGGAGAATGTCAAATGGATCTATTTCTATCACCCATTTTATATCCAGACGATGCTTTGAATTTCAGAGGCTTCAAAGTTATCATTGAGGGTGATTCGAAGATCGTCATTGATTGCATTAACAAGACTGGATCCGCCATGATAATTATTGAAGAGTGTTTGCAGGTGAATGCTCTTCTGGATCGTAGTTGCTGCTATTAACTATTGCGAAGCAAAACAAGCAGCAGATTGGATGACTCATGCGGCTTCTTTCAACCTGGTTCTTGATGCTTCCAACCTTTCTTGGGCTTTAAGTTACATTTATTTTTGTGATATATGGGGGCGTGTCTGTATTATCAAAAAAAAAAAAATGAATGTGCTTTTTATATGGTAGAAAATGCAAGAAATCTATCTGAACGATGAGAAAGAATGAAAGAATCAGCATAAAAAAAAACCTCTCTGTTAGTTGGTTCATTGTGTTTGCCTTTTCTTCTAGGAGTGTTATTACTAGTATAAAATGGGATGATCCGCTATAAAAATAACAAATGCAGGAGAGATCTGAAATGAGTGCCACTATGCTTTCCATTGCATTTGGAAATTGGGATGCTCAATTTGAAATGTGTACAAATGCAAATATGTAAAGTGCAAAATCTTATATTTTGTATTATTTCTTATGTATTTGTACTGTACATATTTGTATTTATACTTTTTCCAAATTGAGCCTTTGGCTCCATTTGAAAGGAGTACAAATACAAATAAGTAGAGCGTAAAACCTTGTATTTTGTATTATTTTGTATGTATTTGTACTCTATACATTTGTATTTGCACTCCTTCCAAACTGAGCCTTAAGAGCAATTTTGGTCACTCAACATTCTCCATCTTGGTGCTTAAACTACAGGACCGATTCAGGGCAGACATGTTATCAAAATGAATTTTGATGCTTCAAGTAAATCTGATGGGTCATAAGCCATTGGGTGTATTGTTAGAGATGAATGGGGTCACATTCTCAAAGTGTGTAATAGATCTGTTGGCTATTGTTCTGTGGGAAGCTTTTGAAGAATTCTGATTAGCCGAATGCTTTAGCTGTTCAGTGAGTTGTGGAACCAATGATGAGGCTCCACACCAGTAATAAATTCATGGGCCCCACTGTTAAAGATGTAGGCCCAATGGACATGAAACCTTATCATTGGTTCCACACCCTGCTGAACAGCTAAAGCAGAGTTGAAGAAGCTTGTTATTTACTGTCTAAAGGGTCAGGATGTTCTTCTTTGGAGTATAAAATGTATTATTGATGAATGCTATTCAATCTGCAGCAGGTGGAAGTTAGTGTGTTCAATATATCCACATGCACAACAAAGCAAATTTTGGGATGATTTAGAGTTTAACGAGTCTTTGTTGTCTAATAAGGGCTTGTTCTGTTTTCTGGTGGGAAAAGGTGTGATTCATCTTAGAATGCACTATATTACAGAACTCACCAGGCATTTTGTAGGCTAAAGTGTGATGTATTCTGGGATGAGACACAACAAATGATATGTTGTACTGTGTTCTTAATAGAATATGTTAATTTATGACACATATATAACATAAATTGATACCAATCCCATTGATCATGTATCAACACATATTTTCAATGTATATGAGTTACATTTTGCAATTAATCAAAAGAAGTTTTAAATTAATGTATACAAATAAAGCATCATAAAATAATTAAAAATAATAAAAGTAAATGTAAAAAAAATATTAAAAATTTATTAAAAGCAATAAAAATAATTTAAATTAATCCAATATGTATAAAATAATATGAATAAATCTAATACATAAAAGACTGTTTAATTATTAATATATATAAAAATTATAATCTCAATACATTTAATAAAAAATAAATCAAATAACAAAAGCTTACAAAGGTCAATAATAAGTGGCACAATTAATAGGGAGTGAGAGGTAGGGTATTAAAAATGACATAAAGGAGTGGCACATTTTAGAACATGAGACATTGGTGTGGCTGGGCTGGCACAATATTTTGTGTTCTAGAACCAGCTAGCTCGTTCTGGAATGAGACATATCCCCATGGTTTTCAAAACTGGACCAGACTCAACGGTCGGACCAGAAAAACCAGGAATCGGTCAGATGACCTTTTTCTTTTTTGTCACAACGGGCCAACCCACCACATCTTCTGCTGCAGTGGATGCACCATAGAATTTGCTGAATTTTTTACTTGCGTTTATTCTTGTTCCACTAAATAGGATCATGCTTCAATTTCAAGGAACATGAAAACAAGCAGCAATTAGAGCTGTCAACAAAAGTAATCCAAAAACTGATCCAACTAGCCAGATTTGGATCTCAAAATATATCCCGTGTCTTGGTTGATATCAACAATGGATCCTCTTTGAGACTGTTTACATATAATTAGCATATGTTTACTAGTAGAGTTGAGCTTGATATCAACAATTTTTAAGGTTCAAGGGTTTTGAAAGTCAATTTTGTTGATATTGACAACAGCTTAAAATATTCCAATTTGAACCGAGTTTCCAATCTGAATCCAGTTGGTCCAACCGTTGACATCACTACATCAACATAATTGCAATTTCAGATCTAGGGATGGTCCCCCGTTGCCAAAATGTCCTCTCTGTTACCAGTTACATTAATCGTCATAAAAATATGTAAGATATACATATTTGTAGTTAAGATCAAATATCTTTAATTGAACATAATTGAACATGGTAGGCAACAGTTCTCAATATAAACTTATAATGAAGACATAACCTTGGTTTAAATAAACTATCAACAAGAAAAGAAGGCAGACTTACAACAGTGATACAATACATTGAAGAATACAGGGATCTTATCATTCACTTGAAGGGTGTTCTCCCACAGAACTCGACATCGGTAACTCAAATTAGTGTTATTCCATCAGAAGAAGACTAATAAAGAATGGTGGCTTGGTAATGCCTGACTTGTGTGGAAAAGTTTCTTGCGCAACCCAAGTATAGGAATGTGCTCGAAGTTTGATGGAGCATATTCAACTGGCTCAACATGTACCTTTTCATTTGAAATATCAGAAACAGATGTCCTATTGATGAATGTGGCCTGTAAAAAAGCCCAGAGGATATTCGCCCCTCCACTTTTGTTACACATCACCTGCAATATTGGAGAACTCAATTAGCACAAGTTGTTCCAAGACACTGTGGAGCCATGCAAATTGAGAATTGGAATCAAAGATGTCAAAGCCAATTTAAGATCTGATAATGAGTAAGAAGCTTCAAACTATTAAAAGAGGTCACCTAAGTATTAAAAGAAATATCCTTCATACAAATCCCAGCATCAAAGGTCAATACATTCATGGTTGTGGATGCAACAGTGAATCCATAACTTGGCCAAAGCATTTCCATTATTATTTTTTTTTTATTGGAAATGGTAACTTTCATTAAGGATATCAAATAAACATCTTACACTGTCAACCATTCAGACAAAGAGTGTTGACCCCAAACAACATCAAGAATTACAGTACAGCCCAAATAAAAAGTTTTCCCTGAATGTCCCCTGCTTTGCCAAACTATCTGCCACAAAGTTTTCCCAGAAGCATTTCCATTATCATTTTCAGATTAAGTGCTTTTCAAGAGATTGAGGGTGAGCGGTGGGCCTTGGCACAACAGTTGGGTTGCTCCATTGTGACCTGGGTGACCAGGGTTTGAATCTTGGAAATAGCCTCTGTGTATGTGCTAGGAATAAGGCTGTGTACATCTGTCCCTCCCCAGACCCCGCATTGGCAGGGGAAACTTGTGTACTGGTCTGCTTTTCAAGAGATCGAACAATGCATTTAAGAAGCAAACAAAAACATGTCTCCTAAAGCTGCCTGTCTTTTGTTTCATCAGAAGCAAAGACAATAACTAATCTTCTCTTCAATCCAAATTGTATATATGGAACTCAATTATGAAATTAAATGATGAAACATGATTTTCATGCAGAAAATTTCTTTCCACCCTTATTGAACTGGAATACAAACAACATGGATAATTAATACCAAAGAAAGGATACATACCTGTATCTTAGTTTCACCTTGATAAAGGCTTCTGCAGAAGAGCAGTCAAATAGACCTCTCCATTCTTCAGTCCACTGGCATCTGTTTTATTCCCTATTGCCCACTTCACTTTTTTGTAACCCAACTTCCCAATCAATGGAGCATAAACCTTCTCAAGATCAATTCCTTTGCTGAAGAAATGATCCAACCAAATGTACCCTCCACCTCTCAGAACCCTGTCCACATCATAGAATAAGAATTCCATTGATGTGATTGGGATCCAACGATTAACAGCATGCCCACATCGGACAAGATCAACAACCCCATCAAATATTGGAAATCTCTGTTGCAATGGAACATGCAATGGAATGAGCCCTCTCAATGCAGTCACTTCACTATATGGGGCACCCAGGTTCATGGTTGTGGACAGAACAGTGATATTATGGAGCTTCATTCTTGCCGCAAAAGTCCCAGTTCCAGCTCCAACATCAAGTGCGAGGCGGAGGACCGATGAAGAACTCTTGGCAATCTGGACTAATTGGGGAATGGTAAGATCAAGATCGGATTTGGTTGTCAAGAATTTGGTGGATTCAAGTTTCATATCAAAACCGAGATCGTCGTTGAAGCGGTTGAGACAAGCAAAGCTCTTGCAAGAGTAGTGGGACCAGAGCAAAGCATAGTCAGGGAGGGCAGGAGGGAAGGGGTTGGAGGTAAGAGAGGAAGGGATTTTTGCAGAGGTGCGAGAGAAGCAGCGGCGACGAGGAAGGGGATGACAACCTCGGAGGATTAGAGCCTCAGAGAGATCAGTGTCATCTGGGCAGAGGGAGAACGGGGTGTAGTTCATGTAACGATGGAGAAGATCAGGGTTGTCACGGCAGGCAGAGGCAATGGGAGAGATGTGTGCATAGAGGAGGAGATCCGAGGGGACTGGGGCTTTTGTAGTGCTGGCGGCAGTGGAAGTGGCGCTAGTGGAGCGCAGGCGGGTGAGGTGGTTAATGGTGGCTCTGATTGTGTTGAGTTGGTGAAGTAGGTGATCTGGGACTGGGGGAGGAGCTGCAGGTTTGCTCTGGAGGGATGAAGAGAGGTGGTATAGAGAGAGGATATTCGTCGCCACCATGGCCAGAAGGAGAAGCATGTTCAGTCCCATCCCTAAGCCCATTTCTGTTTCCTCCCTTTTCTTTATGTTGCTCTCTTTCTTTCCTATGCCTGGGAACCTAATGAATGTAGAAAACTGAATTCTATCAGAAAGAGGAACTACAGTTCTAAAGCAATTTTCCTTCAACAAATTCAGCAATCAGCATGCAAGTAGAGATCTAAACCTATCGGTCAATATTAAAGAAAAGAGAAAGGAAGGATGAGAATCACCGACTCGAATGTGTTAATACTATGCCACAAAGATCTCACATTATATCATTTCAATAGGAAACAAAGCCCAGAGAAAGATTTTAGCTCGCAGATCTCAAGCTCCAATGAAAATTGAAGATCATGTAGGATAGCAAAAGACCCATTTCCGGAAAGGGAAAAAGCGAAAGAATAAAAGAGAGAAAACCATGAAGCTAAAAGTTTAAAGAAGCAGACTTGGAGCGTTCACATTCAAGAAACCAAAAGAACACTTACCGTGACTTTTCCTCACGAACAGGGATCGATTAATGCAGAGAAAGAAAGCCTTTAAGGCTGCCCATGAGCTTATCTCCCCTGAGAGAGATGTAATGTGAAGAAGCCTCGACACTGGACCGTGAGAGAGAGAGAGAGGGTTTACGCTTTACAGACAGGGAAGCGAGTGGAAAGAGAGAGAAGTTCGGTCTGGGGAGATTTGGGAGTTGGGAGGTGATACGTAATAGTGAGAGTCTAATGAATAGATTCTATATATTGAAAGTAACACGTTGGATTGGAATCTTTTTAATTAGAATCGTGGCTCTGGGGCTTTGATCTGTCGTATCAATATCTCTGATAAAATATTCCAAACCGTTGGATTGGATCAAATTATTGGTTGACAAGTGGCAAAACCAGGTTTCAGAGACGAGGAATTCGTAATCAAACCATTTTCTTTGCGGAATTCTAGTAAGCAACGAGAGTATGCAACTCCCCACTAACCCCCACGGGCCCCACTCTAAGATTGTGAATCAAGATTTGCACAGCTTCTTTTATAGCTGATTAGGGTAAAATAACTTTTAGAACAGGATAATTTCTTTTAAAAAATATAAAAAGGTAAAAATACTATTCATCTTCTTCTTTCTCTTTTCTCCTCTTTCACCTTTCGATGCCATGAAAAAATTTCATCATCGAGCAAAAGAATTTCATCATCTAGCCCCGATGGGACAAGAGATTTTCTCCCCTCCCTTTTTTGTAGTCTATTCTTCTTGTCTGCTATGTCCGTCCCTTTGGTTCTCTTTATTTTTGATTGGTAGCTATAGCTCTCTATCGCTTGTATAAAGAAGAGAGATATTAGAAAGAGAGAATGGCAGATTGGGGTCCGATGGTTGTAGCAGTGGTGTTGTTCATGCTGTTGACGTCAAGGCTGTGAAGGAACAGAATAGTAGAGTTCGGGAACATGCAAACAAGTGGTGTGTCCATTCCTGTGCATGCCATCATCTATTTTGGTCTCATCACCATTTTCCTTATCGCCATCGGTGTTCACATCTACATCGATTAACCACCATTCTTTTCATGAACTATTTCTCATGGAGCGCAATCTGGTCGGTCCTATCTATCAATGATTTTGTCTCTGACTGGAGCAAAAGGTACCTGAAACGGGAAAGAAAACGTGTAGTCTCCGGGGAGGAACCCGGTGAGAGTGCTCCGAAACTCAAGTTAGTATTTTCTCAAAGGCAAGATAAAAAACCAGATGACGCAAAGTTATCACATACCTCCATTCTTGGGGAGAAGAGGGCTTTTTATAACCACTTCGCGCACTCACTCCCAATCTCCTGTCAATTCGGGTATCATTACCTCTGCACTTCTGCCAGTTCGGGTATCATTACCTCTGCACTTCTGCCAGTTCGGGTGTCATCACCTCTGTTGGGGCAAACAACCGCCACTGCTCTCTGTCGGAGCCGTCTCTGTAACTGGAGGTGGCGGTGGCAGGTAGCCGTTGAAGTGCGATTGTCAAGCGTCAGATCCTAAGTCAGTCAGGTGCGCCGCCTCAGGATACAGACTCCTTTGGTGTCAAGTACGGTTGTTCAGTTTGGCGGGCTGGAGACGAAGTGCCAGAGTGGTGTGCGAGGTGAAGTCTTGAGTTCGGATAGAAGTGTGGCCCAAACTGCCGTGGGGTGGGCCAGTTCGGGTTGTTGCCCTTTGCTCCTCGTAAGGCTCGGGATCGAAGGGAGAGTTTGGACTCCTTTTGGGGAGCTCGGACCGCGGGTTCCTCTTCTCGAAGCTCGTGCCTTGAGCGCATTGCCGTGCTGAGCTGTCGCTGTTGCCAGGTCACCCTCAGTTGCTTCCACGTGTTGGGTGGCCAAGAGGTCGGGCCAAATCTTCCTCCATCAATTGCCCCCCACTCCTCACGCTAAGGGTCTTGCCCTAGCGCGGGGAGTTCGCGAGGTGACGGGCGGATTTGACCCGTACTTCAAACCGGCTGACTGATGGCGTGAAGTGTGCATACGTCAGGAGATTTCCGAATTCCTCGAGCGCCAAAAAGTCAGAAAACGTGCCAATCCATCTTTAAATGCTGGGAGACGTGACGGGGGGCGTTATTTCAAATTCAAAAAATGCGCCACTGTTAACTTCAATGCTGGGAGACGTGTGCCAACGCCGCTTCAGTTTCCAAAGACGTGCGGCCAGTCACGTCTCGGTCTTAGGAGGCGTGCGGTCAGCTTGACCGTGAGCCGTTGGATTTGCCTCGATCAGAATCGTCGGTTTTAGGTCACTGTGGGTATAAATAGTGGGGGACCCCCAGTCGCTTTCCATCGCCATTCTCCTACGTTCGCTTCTTGGGCTCGCGTCAACCTTTCATAGTCCGTTAGCTTTTTCCGGGTGAGTCAGTACTTTCTTCCTAGTTTTTCTTTCCTCTCGATGTCTAGCTCGGACAGCTTAGACAACTTCTTGAGGGGGTCAAATGCAGGTTCCACGAACCGAGCTGCATCCCCCGATAGCCTTAGTGAGCCCGAGGTAGAGCTCGAGGAAGAGTTCGAACCTATAGGCCGAGTCGCCTCGGGTAGTTTGGCATCGTCCTCCCATCGAGGTCGGACGTTAGACAAGTTTGGGTCCTCAACCATGACGCCTGAGGGGCTTTACTCCCTTATCACCCAGTTCAACCTGCCCGGGGAGTATACTTACTTTATACCCTCGGGCGACTTCCCTTGGGAACATGGTCCTGACGAGATTGTGATATTCCGGGAGCAACTCATCGTCGGGCTGCGCCTACCTTTCCACCCTCTTATCGTCGAGGTTA